>VYZQ01065915.1:59727-76043 GCA_013400655.1 Mystacornis crossleyi
GGTCCAGTTACAAAAGGGAGCCAGAGCATGGCCAGGCCATCATACCTCTGCTGGACCAACGGGCCTTAATATTTTAATGTAAGCATTGAACAACTGGCTGGAAAGATAAAACTAATCCTTCATAAGCTGAGAGAAAGAGGAGCTCCATGCTGCTGGCCACCCGACTCCGTTCACTTTGTACTGGGCTATTTTTGCTCGTGTTAAGAATAGTTGTAGGAGAGATTTCTGTGCTGTGCTGGTTTCCCATCTTTTCCTTGGCATCCACAGGGGGCGTTTTGGGCAAGTCCACAAGTGCACGGAAATATCGACGGGGCTCAACCTGGCAGCCAAAATCATAAAAGTGAAAGGAGCCAAGGAGAAGGTAACCACCCTGCTGGGAGCCCTGCCCCCCTGCCACACCCAATGCCACTGCCCCAAGCTGCCCCACGAGGCGCAGCTCGTCCTTGGGTACCATCAAATACTGCCAAGTCTCGGGCTTGGTGTGACTCTTCATCATCTCCTGTATTCATGATGAAACCTCCAGTCCCCCTGAGATCTGTGATGTAGCTGTTGTTGGACTTTATAGATAATTCTGTTTTGGTATGTTGAAATTTAAGGAATGTACTTTGCTAATTTTTTGTCACTTTGTTATTTCTTTCAGGAGGAAGTAAAAAATGAAATTAACATCATGAACCAGTTAAATCACGTGAATCTAATCCAGCTTTATGATGCTTTTGAAGCCAAAAATAATATCACTTTGATCATGGAATAGTAAGTTTAAATGATCTCGGGACTGTCAGATGTTTGGGTTTTCTCAGGTCACTCAAGGAAATAGGGAATCATAATTCTGAGCTGTGAAGAAGTGAGTGGTTTCCCAGCCTGAGAGAGAGTTGATCTCACTTTCAGAAGGAAAAATCAATGTTTTAAAGGTAATTTTTTCAGGTTAAAAGCTTTTCAGAGCTCTATCTCTGACTAATTTTCTTCTAACTTCTGTGCAGAATTAAGTTCAGTTGTCAGCTCATGTAAAACAGCTTTCAGTTTGAGAAGTTTCTTTTAGTAAATTTCATAGGTTGAAGACTTATTTTCCCATGACTAATAAGATGAGCAAATAACAGATACTTTAGTACTCCCTGTAGGTTCTCTGGGTCCCATAGGATCACCAGGTCATGTGGGTTTGGGCTTGACATGTATCCCCCCCAAATATTAGTGACAACTTTTCCATTTTTGAATTTAGATTGACATTTAATTTCAAGAGAAATAAGTCTCTTGAAGTCATTGCGGCTCTGATACGGTTTATACTGGATGTTTTGTTAGAACCCTCAGTTACAGAGCCTAATTCCCAACTTGGAAGTAAATTGGGCTAATGCAAGATTTTAGGGTTTTTAATGCTTTTCTATGTCAAAATTTTAGTCTTGATGGTGGGGAATTATTTGACCGGATCACAGATGAAAACTACCATCTGACTGAGCTGGATGCCATCCTGTTCACCAAACAGATTTGTGAAGGAGTCCACTACTTGCACCAGCATTATATTCTCCACTTAGATCTGAAGGTCAGTTGTTTGTGCTCTCTGCGCTTTAGTGGTGCTGGTTTAGGCACCAGAGAGTCTCTCATTATTGAGGAGTAATTTCTCATTTCATGGGCTCACGTCATAAAGGAATAGACTTAATAGCTACAATGAATGGAGCTCTAGAGAGTCATTACTTTTTTCCAATGTCTATTCAGTAGCTTGCCTTGGAATAGTGAAATGATCAGGATTCTGGGCTTTTGCCTTTCTTAAGTCAGAAGCTTTTCATTCTCTCTGGCATTAAACAATCCCTTTTTATCATCAATGACAAAAAACCCTACCCAAAACCTCCTTGGCTAGAAGTGCCCTCCATTTCCCCAACCGCTTTGTAACGGTGTTCAAATACTTGTTCAGTCATCTTCTAGAGTCCGTGCTTTTTACTGCCTGGAACCAACCTGCAACAAAATTGCAATGTTTTCCTAATGGTCCCTTAATAACTGATATTTTTACACAGAAATACAAACTGGTTTTTCTCCTGCTTGTTTACACATCACCTCACACAAATGATATTAGACCAGGTTGGCTTGTAGACAGTTTGCAGTTGTAATATGTTGGGACCCCATCACCCCACCCACCCCACCTTGAAAAATATTCTCATCGGGATAAAAAATAAAAATTTGGGTGTATTTGATCTGTCTTTAGTTGCTTTTTATGGAGGGACTTTTATACTATCTATCATTCGTTAGATCTCTCAAACATTTAACTCCAAATACCCTCTTCTCTTTTTGTAGCCTGAAAACATACTGTGTGTAAATCACACAGGAAACCAGATTAAAATCATTGACTTTGGATTAGCAAGGAGGTAAGAAAGTTCAGTTGCGAATTTATTCAAAAAAACAAAACCAAATCAAACTCACAAACCTCTGATATGTTTCTGGTAGTTCTTTGGTGGGGGGGTTGTGTTTTGATGGCTCTGTAATAATTCCATGTGAGTGAGCTAAGCATTATGCTTTTGCAGCCATGAGTCTTCTGCTGTGTGCATTAATTATCTAATTACTTTTTCAAATAACATTTCTCTTGGATAAAGCTGTACTACTGTTCTAATTATCTCAAAATTATTCCCCATGCAGAGCTTTTACTCTAGGGACTCCGTGAAGGTTCCCAGAGACTTCTTGACTGCAGGGTTTCATGGTGCAGGTTCTAATTGCAGAAATTATCTGCTAAACTCTTTAAGTAGCTAAGTTGATGGAAGGAAAAAAAAAAAGAAAAAAACACGTTTGAGCCATCCCATGTGAAACAGGAAACCTTCAGAAAAATAGGGACTTTTCTCCATTCTTTTATTTTGCTTGCATGAGTTTAAAGAAAAGCTGAGAGCATGAGTCAATTGCCCTAGAATAAAAAGGAATTATTTCTATTACTATGACAGTAAGAACAATAACATTTCTCTATTTATTTTCTAAACCCTTTGAGGTTTTTCTTAAGCTAAAAACTGGTACATTCATGCATATATATATATTTATATGTTTGTATATAAGTATCTGTTCAAGGACTTTTTTTCGATAAAATACTTCTGGAAGAAAAAAAAATGTACATTGAGTTTGGGGTTTGATTTGTTTGTTTTTTAAATTGGGAGGGTAAAGATACAAACCTCTACTGACACAGTTTTGTGACCAAGATCCTCCAGGACAAAGAGATTTAAAAGCCGCGCTTTAGCGGCTCGTTCTGCCTGAACACAGATGTTACTCCAGCTGCCATCAGTGTCAATTGTTACTGGTTCAGCTTCGTAACCTTTCCCTGTTAAGCAAGAGAGCAGAGTCATTTCCCCCTGCATGGGGTCACTAAAATCCTCTTCAGTCCCACCCTAGTAGCTATATTGTGTTCATATCTGTGATGCAGATGTTCACCCTGAGCTATAGCTGGGTACATCCCACTAAACAAATGCTCTTAAAATCTTGTATAATGTAAGATGCTTTGTTCGTTTTGTGTTTAATGGGTTTTGGACAACATCTGCTGGAAAGCATCCTGTGGTGCCTGGCAGAGAGTAAAGCTGCTACCACTCTTTGGGGGAGCCCTTTGCAGGGTTTAGTGTCCTTGTTCTTCCTCCTGGTTCTGCTCTGCTGCCACGCTCCCAAAAGCCTTGCCTTGCTCTTCCTTGGTGAGATGAACTCCCCAGCTCCTCACTCGTGGCTCTTTCCCCGCTACAGGTACAAACCCTGTGAGAAGCTGAAGGTGAATTTCGGGACTCCGGAGTTCCTGGCTCCCGAAGTGGTGAACTACGACTTCGTTTCCTTCCCCACGGACATGTGGAGCGTGGGTGTCATCACGTACATGCTGTGAGTGGCCCTGCCAGGGGTCGTGTAGTGGCTCCGAGGGCCCTGCAGGGCACCAATGCAGCAGCCACTGAGCCCATCTGGCTGTGACTCCCCCTAATTAATTCTGTTCAACCCCCCGGCTTTTCCTACAGAGGCACCTTGCTGTGTGTCCAGAGTGTCTAAACAACAAATGATTCTTTTGATAAATATTTAAACGTTTTTCTCGCTTATCATCTTATTTAGCAAAGTAAAATAGGTCAGGTCTTTTTTTTTTTTAATCTGAAAAATTGCCCAAAATATGTGAGAAACTTAAATTTGATTGTGTTTTTGAGGACTTGGATTAATTTTTAGATTTATAATCTGCTCACTTTATCATCTTAGACTTGTTTTGCATCTGCACAGGAGAATTAATATTACCTGTGTTAGGCCATATGTCTAAGAAATGACCTCTCATGAATAGGGCTAAAACTTTTCTCTGATATCTGGATAAAAACCATGGACAGCTTGTCTGTCCAAAGTCTCTACCTTTTGATGAGCTTGTTTTGCATCCCAGAATCTTTCACAGATGTTTTCTGTGAACTGGATAAATTTCTGGCTTAAATTTGTATGTTGGCCAAAACCCAAATGAATGAAGTAATAGATGATGGAAGCAATAAATCTGAAATTAGAGACTAATTGTAAAAAGTAATCTATTGTTCAGGATTCTGTTTAATTGAAGCCACATATGGATATGAGCCCTGATTTGGGAAAGCTCTTGAGTCCCTCTAGCTTTCCTAGCTGGGAAAGCAGTGAAGGATGTACCTAAATCCTCACTGAATCCGTTCCTGGGGGATCTATTAACAGTGCTGCCTGACCTGAGTGAACTGCTGGGGGGTAACACTAAATTACAACACTTTATTGCCCCAGACTGCCCTTATCACGGCAGGGACTGAGAAGTGGAACCCTCCATAGCTGAGAGCCATTTCCCTCTTTAAGATAACAACAGCTATAAAGCAGAGGATTTGTAGAATCATACGCACATCTTGCATATGATAACTGCTCTTCTCCCCTCCCCTTCTTTCTTTTTCTAAGGCTTAGTGGCCTGTCCCCATTCCTGGGAGAGACTGATGCAGAGACAATGAATTACGTAGTCAATTGCAGCTGGGATTTTGATGCAGAAGCATTTGAACAGCTCTCAGAGGAAGCCAAAGACTTTATTTCCAGACTACTTGTGAAGGAGAAAAGGTACCTCTGTGTCTGAATGTGGGGACAGTAGCACCAATGATATTAAATTCCTACCAACCACCTGTTTGGATTGCAGCCAACAATGAGAACTTACTATGTGACACTTTTGTGTGCTGTCCCTGGGCTTGCTGGGCAGTTCCTCAGTGATTCAGAAGCCCCTGTTTTAAAGGAAAGTGTCTGTGTACCCTGACTGAGGAAAGCTGCTTTTCACAGTAGCATCAATACAGGCAGAACACAGGGAATCTGGAAGGATTTGCAGTATAGGAATCTGTCTCTAAAGCTTTTGCTTCTCTGAGCAAAAACTATTTCTATTGTTCGTTTGGGCTGTCACAAGCCTTGACACAAATTGCAAAAATGCCTCTTGGATGCCATGAAGGATAAATGGAAGCTGCAGCTGTGAAAATGTGCATTGTTCTCTTCTGAAGTGGTCTACAGGCTTTTGGGAGATATTAAGGAGCGTTTGGGACTTAACTCTGCATGTGGCTTCTCATTCTTGGCTCCGCTGAGATAAAAAATGACTGCACATATGAAACAAAGCAGAGAGTGAGGATGATATTGGTGTCAGACGACGGCTGGGGGGTTGGCTGGGTAGAGAAATCTTTCTCTTGCTGCGTAGTGATACAAAACTAATCAAACCAGGAAATGATGCATACAGTAAAACAGATTGTGTGTTTGTGGGGAATTCAAAGGAGTGCTTAGAATATTAACAACTTTCTGATCGTTACCTAAATCAGACAAATCAGTTCTAGTACTAATTACATTTTGAACAATAGCTTCCTGTGAAAAGCAAAGAATAAACTGAAATTTAGCATATTGCCAGCAGGAGAGATCTAAGGATTTTTTCTCAGACTGTGATGATGATTTGCTGTGAGACTGTAAACTTTGCTTTGGAGTCTTCAATTTTTCTATGCAATGGGATTAGGGTCTCCAGAGGGACACTCTGCAAAGTCTGGTCAGAAGCTGTGAATGAAATGAGTATGTAAGAACAGAGTACTGTCAGTGAATTGCAGAGAGCGGTGATTAGTTGGCCCAGTTGTTCACAAGGTGTGTGGCAGCCCCTGCTCTCCTGCAGACCAGGCACCTTTGCCCTGCTGGGACAGTGGGTCTGGCCTTGTGCAGGATCTGCAGCCCCCTCCCCTGACTGCTGAAATCAGGGTTAGCAGGCAGGAGTTGTCTTTTCATCTTCTCAGTGACAGCTCAGACAGGGCTCAGGAGGTGGGCATAGGCTTTTGATTTGAAAAAAGAAAAATTAAACTTTTTTCTCAACACCTCTATCTCAAGATTTCTTCTATTACCATATATTTCTCAGAGCTCTTAGGATAGGCTGTGGCACTTGGGCCCATTTTTGGATGTCAGGATATAAAGTATGCTTAGCTTGATCCAAGTTTAGGGTGAATAGACAATTGTGCTTTTTAAATATGAGGATGAGGCACAGAATGGGCCTGTGATGTCCGGGAAGACAGACAACACCACAAATGTTATTCTTCTGTTAGCCAAGTTCTGAATTTGCATATTAAGATGATACATTACCTCATGAACTTAACCACAGCTCTACCAAGCCACTGCAGAGCCACCGGCATTCCTCTATCCCACTCACTCCTCCTGCTGGAGAGTGCAGGATGCCATTAGGATCCCATGCACGGGATGAATAGCATTTTCACTCGTGTTCATTCATTTGAGGCAGTTTCCTTATCACGAATGAAGAGGGGCACAGGGCACTGAGGAAAGGAGCAGGAGGGGGCTGGGTTTTCACGGCAGATCCCTCCCCTGCAGCTGCCGGATGAGCGCGACGCAGTGTCTGAAGCACGAGTGGCTCAGCAACCTCCCTGCCAAGGCCCAGAAGTCCAAGCTCCGCCTGAAGTCCCAGCTGCTGCTGCAGCGTTACATGGCCCACAGGAAATGGAAGGTAAATACACAAAGGCTGGCGAATCTGCTTCCACAGGGAGCATCAGCACAACACACGCAGAACCATGCCCTCCTCTTGTGTGTGGGCTCACTGGTGCCCGCAGGCTTCTTGGTTGTAAATATCAGTTGTGAAGTCTATTTTAACCTGTAAATTAAGTGTTTTGTCCTGCAGAAGGATATCGCTTCTGTTTCTAGCAAGTTGGGTTTCAATTTTCACTCTTTCGGATTGGTGTTTAGAAGTCTTTTACATTTTTCTTTCTACACGTCCAGAGCTTCAGATGCTACTTTATATTAAATGTTCATTCTCTTTTTACTTTTTCCATTGGTAACAGTTGCACTGATCTGTTGTCACTATGGAGTAGAGACATAACTTTGGGCAGTTTGTGCCTCCCACTGCAGAATAGAAGTGTGGGAGACAGAAAAAAAAAATTAGGCTTAAACCCATCCAGAGAACTCTTCAGGATCTTTCTGATAACCCCAGGCTCCTTCTGAACTAAGCTTTTATGAAGTGATAGATAATAATTTGTGTTTGAGTCTCTATTTGATTGTAGATACTTGAACCTAAAAGGTGAACACAGTGATCTTGTTAGAAAGAAGCCTGTGAAATTGTGAAGCAAACTCAGTGAGGACCATTTCCTTCTCTTCTGTCACTGGGGAGTTGCAATTCTTTGCAAGGAGTTAAACCAGAGGCTTATTCAGTCCTGCACTGCAACTGCTTGGTGGCAAACTTCTGCCCTTGCATTTTAAAGATGACATAATCTAAAGACCTATCACTGTACAATTCATAATAACACTGAAGAACCTCACAGCCCCAGCTGCTGTGCAGGAACCACTGCAACCCACACAAACTGGGGTCACTAGAGGGAAATGGATTTACCAGGAAGAAAAATCCCTGTCAGCTGCAGAAAAGTTCCTTTGCCTCAGTTGCGCTCACGCTTGGACTGTTCTGTTCTGTTCACAGAAACACTTCTATGTGGTGGCTGCTGCTAACAGGCTGAAGAGATTTCAGAGTATGTCTGTGAAGCTTGCGTGAGGTTGTGTGAAACCTCCACCGCTCTTGGAGAGGGACACGAAGCTGTGGAAGGGAGACTCGGTGTCTCCAATAATTTCTAGCGCTGTTTTATAACATAAGGTTTTGGGACTGTCTTCCTCAATTATTTTGTGTGTTAGTGCTATGGTTCCAGAAGTGCCTTAAGGAAGAGGCACAAGATTTCTAAAAGCAGAAGCTGCTTTCTTTGTTTTTACAAGTTTTTAATTGTTCTATGCAGTAGTGGAAAAATGTGGCTGTTACTGGGGCTGACTTCTTGCTGAAGGCTTTGATTCTGCAGAGTATTGTTGGTGTGTTCATAGCAGAAAACCCCTGGCAGTTTTCTGGTGTCTCACACCAAGCACGGGATCTCTACAGATTTTCTTCCTGACTGATACATGTATGTTACCAGCTTTAGAGAAATGCCACAACAGTGGCACAACTTTTCCCTCAGGTGTTTGTTACTTAAAACAAAAGATACAGACATTGTTTTCTTCTGTATTTCTGTTAAAAAGGTAATTTCCCCACAACACAGATGCTTCAGTGCAACTCCAGCTTGGATGGTTTTGGTTTGTTGTTTTGGTTTTTTATTATTCTACTCTCTCCTTTGAAAAATAGTCACTGCATAGTTGGGAACTATGAGGAGCCCTGGTTTGAAGCAACTGAAGTTGGTCCTTTGCTGCTGTTTGTTGTGGCAAGTTGAATTGAGCTGAACTGACTGAACTTCTGGAAGGAGATTTGTGAAATTGCCATGAATATAAATCACCTACTGACTGTTGGGTCTCTGCAAAAAGATCTCATGCTGTAGAGAAAAGAGGAGATTTCCAGAGATTTTATGTTTTATAACTTCTAAGTGCTTCTCATTGTCTGTGACTGCAGCACTTAAGTTGCTAAGTTTTAGTCTGAGGATTTGTTTCTCCTCTCTGGAAATTTTAATGAAGTCTGAGAAGCTGGTATGGTGTGACATGCAAAACAGGTTTCATTTCTAAGAGGTTCAGTGACAGGGAAACAAAGTGTTACCAGACTCTGCCTTTAGTCCAGTGAGGAGGTTGAAGCCCTTTTTCTCCCTCCTCACTTTGCTCTTGCACATTAAACCTTTTCTTCACAATATTAACTTATTTTGCATTTTAAACTCTTTTCTTGTGTGTAGAGTGGGAGCCGCTTACAATCTCTCAGATAAGAGTATAACATTTTTTATTAAACCTGTGGTTTCCTGTTCTGGATTCTGCAAAACTCAGTGTGAACTGGATGGCTTCTAGGAAAAATGGAAACTAATACTACTAAGTAGCTTTTCAGCAAAGGTACCTGTAAAGCTCCTTTGAACTTTATGGACTTTCACATCCCTTGAATTTGCAGAAGTGTTGGTTGCTAATGATGAGGTTTGTAAGACTGGCTTACCCTAGTCTAGCTATCTTTTCCATCCAAGTGCTTCTCACTTTGCTTAGTCCTGACTTCTGCAGCGTTTCCAGAATTGGGACAGAGAAGAATCTTGATAATTTATCACCTTCTATGAAGGCCCACTTTTGTTCATGTTTTCCTTCCACAGTGTTTCTGCATGCTGACTTGTCACTGTATTCATTGGTCTGTATATTTCTGAATTAATACTAATAAATTTCATGGAAGTGGAACAAGCCTATTCATCAACTTTGGTTGAAGCCCCCTGCCAAACAAACCTGAAAGTATTTCTGGGGAGATCCAGAGATACAGCCCAGGCAGAAAACAGGCAAGGGAAATGGAACACAGACCTGTTCCCTAAGCTTATGACTGCGAGACACAAAAAAATGTGTGACCCAGTCCTTTTCCCCTGGATATCTTCCTTCTTAAGGCACAGGCATCTCCTCTATGTTTTTTATTTTGCATTCCAAGTATGTGTGCCAAGAACATGATGTCATAACACAAAGCTTTTCCTTCCAGTACTTTTATTGTTTCTTGGAATATTTGGGACCCCTTACAAAAGCACAAGAGACTTCATTCCTATACACATGACAATAAGTCAAATTCAGTGACTAAACAATATTTATTTTAAAAAACCTTAAAAGATAAGGCTTCATTTCTCTGCTGGCTTTGGAGTTTAACAAGGCACTATTAGTCCCCTCCCTCTTATTTCACTGGCTGGTTGCAGCCAGGGGCCCAATGGCCTGTAACTTACAACTTATTTACACCTAAAGTAGCGTTAGAATGTTACCTGCTTCTTGCAGCAAGAGAATGAAGCTATTCTACCCCTAATGCCACAGCCTGGTGAGCAGTCACACAGGCTTCCTGTAAATTCCCATCAATCTGTGGTGTCATTTATTAAAAATAACATTCTTAAATACTTAAAACCTAAATAAAATTAGCTGTCTGCCAGGCAGCCATCACTCATACGCTACTGGATCTCTTGTTAGAGCAGAGGGAGAGTTAAGAGCAAGCAGCAGTTACATTACTGGCACTACAGAGTCAGTACTCCTTGTCTCTTGTGCCTTAGCAGCGTTTTCCAGGATTTTCTTTTTCCATTCTTCATAGTCCTGCTTTGTTTCAGTTTTTGGCCGTTTACATGGCATCTCCTCATCCTCTTCAGAGCCTGTGAGGAAACAAGAAAGCTCATGAGAGGCCATCATGGGCAACTGGGGATAACTGGGGGTAAAGGCAGTGAGCAAATGTACTGACCCCAGGAGGGGGCTGTCCCTGTCATCTAATCCTGTGGTCACTGCTCCCCTCAGCTGCTGGGACAGTCACCTCCTCACCTCTGTGTCTGAACACAACAGCTGTCCTTAATTCTAGGACTGCTCAGTACAAACTCTGCTGTCCTGCTGCCAGGCTCTCTTTGTGCTTCCACAATCCATGGTTTGCAGGATGGAGAGAGCTGCTGTGACCTGCAGCATCGTGGCCCATCACACAGCTAAAACACTGAGCAACAAGAAAGCTCAGAACTACTTGCGAGGTGATTTTCATTCCCACCTAAACACAGCTTACCATCTTCCTGCTCACACTGCTCCAGGGCGGTCTGCAAGCTGTCAGGTGTCTCTGCAGCCAGTGGAACATCTTCTAAAAAACAAGTAAGTTGCTTTACTTTTGAATGGTATTTGGGGCTCCAAGGGTGGCCTACGTGTAATTCTTTGATGCAGTGCCACCTTCCACAAGTAGTACTGTCCAGTCAGAGCAGCTCCCTGGTCCAGACTGATTCTCAAGCTGTACAAGAGGTGCCAGCATTTCAAGTATGGCATGGACTGACCGGCTGCTTTAATTAGCAGGCTGCTAGTTAGCAGCAAACTGCTGCTGCACTGGTAACCACAATGATCCAGCATGATCATTGCACAAAACCACACTGCTACCCCTCTAGGTAACGCAGGCAGGATTATCAATTATTTCTTTCCCTTCTGTTCCATTCCCCCAATCTTTAAAGATACCCAGAACATGCAGGGGGCTGTCCAGGTATACAGATGCAGAGTCTTCCCTGAATTCACATGGCAATTCCCAGTTGCCTTTAGTTGCTTTAGTGCTGGGGCAATGTTTGGGTTTTTATAGGGCACATGCCTAGGAGAAAGTAGTGGCTTTTGGGTTAGATTCAGGCAGCAGGTTGCNAATGGTATTTGGGGCTCCAAGGGTGGCCTACGTGTAATTCTTTGATGCAGTGCCACCTTCCACAAGTAGTACTGTCCAGTCAGAGCAGCTCCCTGGTCCAGACTGATTCTCAAGCTGTACAAGAGGTGCCAGCATTTCAAGTATGGCATGGACTGACCGGCTGCTTTAATTAGCAGGCTGCTAGTTAGCAGCAAACTGCTGCTGCACTGGTAACCACAATGATCCAGCATGATCATTGCACAAAACCACACTGCTACCCCTCTAGGTAACGCAGGCAGGATTATCAATTATTTCTTTCCCTTCTGTTCCATTCCCCCAATCTTTAAAGATACCCAGAACATGCAGGGGGCTGTCCAGGTATACAGATGCAGTCTTCCCTGAATTCACATGGCAATTCCCAGTTGCCTTTAGTTGCTTTAGTGCTGGGGCAATGTTTGGGTTTTTATAGGGCACATGCCTAGGAGAAAGTAGTGGCTTTTGGGTTAGATTCAGGCAGCAGGTTGCAGAAAACATCAGGGCATGAAGACACAGTGAGGCAGGATAACTTTCAGTGAGAAAGTAAGAATGAAAGCCTGGGAAAGGAAAAAGGATAAAGAGGAAGCAGCAGAAATACAAGGACATTAGGGCATTTATTGCATTTCAGGCCTTCTCCCCCACAAAAAGGAGCAGAGAGAGCTGCAGGCTCAACAATGGGCAAAAAATATTCCTGACATCTGCCCAGTGTACGAGGAGGTGGTGCCAGGGAATGGCTGAGTTGGTATCAGAACAGCAAGGCTTATGCTTGTTAATCTTGCAGTGGGGGAAAAGGAAAGCACAGGAGTGAGTCAGTCTGAGGAAGATGTTTGTGATAATTCGTGTGTCAGGTTGCCATGTTAACAGGATGCAGAAACCAAGCAAGGAGGAGGAATCCAAGACAGGTCAGGTAGTATGGGAGAAGCAAGGAATAAATTGCAGCAGCAGAGACTAAAGAGCAGTGAGCATTTGAGAAGAGAGGAAAATATTATTTTTGTCCTTGCCACTTTTTTCCTATTTTTGTCCTTGCTAAGCTACTGCGACTTCTCCAGAAGCAAGGACTGTGAGTGGGAACTGGGCTGCAGGAAACATGTTGGAATGGATGGGCAGATTTAGCTGAAGGGGGACAACTGAAAGTGATCAAACTGAAATCATCAGTGGAACAGGATGGGGTACTGTGTGGCCACAGGACTGGTGTGCTGTCTTAGAGGGACAAAGCCAAAAACTTACTGCTGAGTTGCTGGCTTATCTTCTCCAGCTGATTGCACAGCCGGTCAAATATTGCTTTTTTCACTCCAGATGTAGCCAACATTTTAGTTCTGTCCACTTTTAGCTTCAAACACCTACAAGAGAAAGTTATCTCTGTACAAAGCAACGTTGCAGCAACTATCACTTAGGTGAGGCGATAGTTACTGTACCAACACTGCCTGTGACGATGAGGAAGGCAGGCCTGGCTTTTTGTCCTGCCTATCCTTGTCTCACTCAGAAACAAATCTGCTTAAAAACCAAACCTCTACACTACTCAGTCAATACAGCTCACCTGAAACTCAGTGTGAGTTCAACTTACATGAGGAATTGTATAAGGAAAAGGTAACTTTTCAGATTTTCAGGGAACCAGGACAAAATGCCACTACAAGAAAAAGCTGAATGTGACTGTGTCAAGACAGCCCTTGTCAGGAGCTGTGCAACTACACAACACCTGTACTGCTGAGTAAGGCTGTCACAAGGTGTAATGCTGAGGGAGGAAGATCTTTGCATATAAGCAAATTCTTCCCAAGTGCTGGCTGAGTCACACACCTCTCTTAGCTGATATGGACCTACAGCTGCCAGAGCCATCCCCCAAAGGCAAGGGCACCCTCAGGATGTGATGGTGTAGGGCTTGGGGTTTTTCCTTCTTCAGAATGGCTGCTTCTTGGTGCTCAGAAGCCCTTCTTGCACCTTGAGCAGTATTTCACCAAAAGCCATATAAGTTTTTGCTTTATGCAGTGCATGTTCAAAACTTCACTCTGAGGAAAGGCCTGGTTTGCTCCAGCTGTCTCCATTTTCAGGAGCAGGGCAGCAGGATATGCTAAGCAAGACCCTGAATGCTGGCACTGGTTGGTGCCTCGGCAGGCATTGCAGCCTGCAGAAGGTCTCCCAGGCTACACTCACCGGCATGCAGTGCACAGTGCAGCTGTTACAAACAGGGGTTTGGAGAAATCCAGGTCCACTCGCTGGGCTTCGGAGAGGCTGCATTCATACCTGAGGAACAGCAAGTGACAATTGGACAGCGCATCTGCCTCCCATGAAGCTGCTGAAATCCATCTGTCACGTGGCACTCGGCAGCTGAACGGGTCTGTTGGAGCACCTGGGCCTTTGCAAGCCAGTCAGGCAGAAACAGCTGCTACTGGCTCAGAGGAGCAAAAGAGATGAGGGAAAAGAAGGGGGTTGGGATGACCTCCTCTCCTGGAATTAGAGATTTTAAACTGGGGATCTGGATCAAGGCACATCAGTAAAATCTGCTTCTTGTGCTCCTGATCCACACAGCACTTTTATCTCTTCCTAAGATCTAAAATTTACAATGAGATGCATAAATCCATCCCTGCAAGAGAAGGTAGCATTACAGTTTCTTTGATTCCTGTAATATTTATGTCACAGAGAGGAAGGCTTAAATATGGAAAATGATACAGTGCATGTGCAGCACTGAAGAATGCCATTTTCATTGTTCACCTGCCCCAGGCTATTTTTTTCCCAGTTTGTATTAAGCACCACCAAGGAAGCACAGCCTTTGTGCACTGACCTAACAGCATTTAAACCAGTGCTACAGGGTGATAGCACTGCAGAACAGAGCTCTTCAGGGAGTGCTCTGGTCAAAGCAGGTGATATAGAATGGAAAATTTTAGTTAACTCTGTTGAATCTCCACTGAAGTGTTCTACCTATTGGTTTAACAGATAAAGTGATGTGCATTTTAAGAGATCTGTGTCCCCCAAAAGGAGGATTTATTTCTACTGAGCATTACTTCTGAACTGTGCCATGATCAGCAGTTAAATGGACAACAGTGTGATGCTATGGGTAAATACAGGGATTAAGAGTCCAATTCTTTTACACTATTCCCAGATGAAGAATTCAGGGTTGGACAATGACTTGCTGAGATTCACCTACGAAGTATTTTTAACAGGTCTTCTAGAAAGTGGCCCAGCTCATGGCTGGAACATCAGTGCTAAGAACTCACTTCACTGCTCCAATCAGTAGGAGATATCTGGCCCTTCCAAACATCAAGCTCTTTACATATCTAAAGAACAAAGAACCTTAGTGTGGTTCCCAGTGTGCTCATGAGAGCTTCCTCACCTGTGCAGGATTTCTGAAGCCATGGTCACTGCCTCTGAGCAGCAAAACTGCACAGCCAAGTCTCGCATCCCCAGCCTTTGGTCCACCTCTAGCAAACACTCCAAAGACTTCATGGAGCTCTGGTAGGTGGTCTTGTTCAAACCAGAGAGTTTAACACAATAGCTCTGTCAAGAAGACAAAGACAAATCCCAAGAATTAGCAAGATTCCTTCCTGACATCTTAGTAAGGCAACAAACACAACACCATAAAGTTCAGTTGCTACATTAAACAAATTTGTGCAATGAATAATGTATGTTTTGACTGCAAACAGAAAGATTAACCACAAAGGAATGCCACATCTTTTAATGCAGTGATATTTTTAGACCGTTTCACTGGAAGTGAGGTTTGACATTTCCATATATGACATGGCCCCTTTATCACCTTAGTTAGTGACAAAATTACCAAAATCTGGGCAAGTTGAAGACATGAGCAACACCTTCATGGGGTCAGGTCCAATTAAATTCTCCTCTGCTGTAAATGGACAATCACGACTATGTCGTACCAGGCATTATTTTGACAGCTCAGTGCTACTCAGATGGAGGTTTAGAAGTACCCCCACAGTGACAGATTCCTTGGAGCAACTGCTTTCTTCCCACAGTAAAAGGACAGATCTTAAATTTAACATCCTTGCTGGTAATTTATTTGTTACTACAAGAGTTGAAATTAAGCTGAAATTATAGCAAAGCAAGCTCAATTTGTGAAGGGACTATGCCCCTGATGTCAATTGGTGCTGTTTCAAACTCTGAACAGTGAAAAGTCTGACACAGCAAACTGCGGGATCTAGGGGGAAGTTATTATATCCCATTCCTGCTCCCAACACACACTATAGAACGACGGTTTTGAGGAGTCAGGCAGAAAGCACCAGCCAGCCAAGTCACACCATCTTACTTTGTCAACTGGTTGTTTCATGAAACTCGCTGCCAGGTCCAGGCACATCACGGCACTGCTTGTCGCCGTCATTTGAGCCATTAACCCCGTGCATTTCACCTGGGACAGCCGCAGATACTCCTCAGCTTTTCTGCAAAACACCCAGAACACAAAGCCCTCGTCAACAAAACCACAGCTATAGGACAGAATGTCCGACAGGACTCGATCCAAGGTTTCGCAGTCGGGCTGCAGCACGGCGTGAGGGCCCAGGGTGCTGACGGGGCAACGCCGCCCCTTCTCGGATGATGTGCAGCAGCAGGAGCAGCAGCTTTGCACTGCAGGGCCGGCGATGGCTGTTTCATTGAGCCCAGGGGTCTGGGACTTCCATCACATCCACCAGACCCAAGGCGGACACGGCTGTCCCGGGGTGCGGCGGCGCTGCTGCGGTGTCGGGCACAGTCAGCGCGGGGGAGCGCGGGCCAGGGGGGGCCCGCCCGGCCGGACCCGCTGACCCGGGCGGGAGTAGCGCAGGGCCGGCTGCGGGCACGGGAGCGC
>VYZQ01065915.1:76060-91042 GCA_013400655.1 Mystacornis crossleyi
CGGCCCGGCCCGGCCCGGGCGGGGCTGAGGTGCGGGCCGGGCCCGTTGTGTCGGCGGTAACGCTGCCCTCGGCCTGGGCCGGGTCACCGCCTCACTGCGTTCAGCCCATTTGCTCGTAGGGCTCAGGGGAAGGCGGTGTTTTTACTGGGGAAACGCCGCCGTACCAGCGGTCAGTTTCGGTCTGTTTTGCCGTGCTGCCCCTATGCTAAACCCGGGCTTGTGCCATTGCTGGTGCTGTGCACGTGTGCCGTGGCTGTCCGTCTTGCAGCTTGCGCTCCAGTCCCTCCTGGCCCTCCAAGACTGCTGTAGTAGGCTTCCCGAGTAAACTTCTTTTCTTTTCCGGCTGAAGAGGTGATTTTGCATTGGTGAGCGCAGCTCATTAGCGCTCTTTGCCGCAGATGTTGGTGTTTGTTAGGCAGGGAGGCTGCGAGGTGAGGGCATAGTCTTTAGATGTGGCGGGGGAGGTTCAAGTTGGACATTTCGAGGAATTTATTCACAAAAGGGGTGATTGGACATTGGAATGTACAGCCCAGGGAGGCTGTGGAGTCGCGGTCCCTGAAGGTGTTTAAGGAAAGACTGGACACTGGATATGGCACTCAGTGCCATGGTCTGGTTGGCAAGGTGATCTTTGGCCGTAGGTTGGACTCGATCTCAGATGTCCTTTCCAACCTCATTCATTCTGTGAAACCTGAAATTTCCGCATGGAAATAACGTGTACTGAGAAATGCTTTTCAGTCCTCAATGAAAATAATGGGACAATCAAGTTTTGTAGTATGTGCCTTCAGTGGTATGTAATATTGAATAAAATTTTAACCAGCACTTGCTGTAACCACCATAATGTGTAATTAGCCTAAGTGTGGAGTGTAACCAGTACTAACAGTACATAATAGTGGGGCAGAAAATAGCTGAATGCTTTATAAAGAAGGGGTTGCACAGTTCTTAGGTTTTTGGAACAGCCTTTCTTTTCAAAGTTATATGTATGTTGATGTCTGTATCTTTGGGGGTGGGCAGAACCTGCAGTGTTACTTGAAAGACTGGTACATACTGAATTGGGTGATGAGAAATGCTAAATCTATATAGCCATAAGTCTCTGTCCCCCACACAAATATTTTGTGGAAGTCATTAATTCAGAGATGAAACTGCTTTTCTCTGCCTGTCATTTCCATGGGAACTGGCCAGAGACTTGTCTGGTCTTGTGGCTTCTTTCTAAGAATAGCTGTTGTCAGGTGATTCAGAAAAAATAAAGTTACAGATGTTGAACATGGGATAATCACAGGTGTTAAACGTGGGATAATTCCCTCTACCAAATTAAGCTCCCCTGTGATTTCCTGTGGCTGAGCTTGGTTTAAGCCTTGAGGCTGAATGCTTAAGTGCCTTTAACATGACTTGTTTTAAGAGGGCTCTGGCTGCTTTTGATCATATCCTGAATAAAATGTCCATGTCTTTAATACTTGATAATGTTGTGGGGCTTCCTGTGGTAGGAACGCTTTCAATTCTCTGGTTTATCTCTGAGCTCCTGTACTGTGAGATGTAATGGAAGTTCTGAAGCCCACAGTGTTGCAGAGAAATGCTGCCTGTGTGGTATCAAATACTTATGCTTTTTTAGGGGGTAATTCCCTCAATATGCTATCCAGCAGTGCACTGTGTGCACCCAGGCTTCAGCTATAGGCTGGCAGTGTCCTGATCTGCTGCTGTAGCTCACCCATCCTCTCTCGGGTAGCAGTAATTTGAAATGTCTCAGCAGTGATGTGCTGGCAGGTAGACTTAATAACATCCAACTGGGAGGAGGCAGGAAAACCTCCTTGGGTAAATGTCACTTGTTGTGGTATTCAGTACAGGCATGTGAGCAAACAGACAGAAGTGCCATGTGGAATAGGCTTCAAGTTCATCAGTTAACTAAAGAAAAGGACTTCTGGAGATTAGATGAAAATGCACTTTAGAATGGAATGGAAGCAAAACCTTTTACTCGTTATTATTTATACTCTGCATGCAGCTTAAGGCACCTATGTGTCAGAACATGAGCTTTTAGGCTTGACAAGTTCCCTTGAACTCTGCTTTTTTAAGTACTCTCTCATTCTTGCGTACTGCAAGGTACCAGGTTTTCAAGTGAAATAAATCAGCACATTGGTTATTATTTTGGGCCATCTCTAGAGTGCAGCTCAGTGTCAAATATGGAACTAAAAATGAATCTCATGGAACTGAGTGTTAGAAAATGAGTAAATCTTACGCAAGAGGTGCAGTGTTTGGTTTGTATATGCAGGAGTAATTGCTGTTATGAGGATAGGCATGATCCAGAATAATGTTTGCTGCTGCAGTAATACACTTCCCTAATTGTTATCTGCAGGATAACTTGTATTAAGTACTCTGATCAGCTGGTTCCAAGCTGTCTTGGGTTTAAAAAAACGGTTTTCCAAGGCAACTTACAGTTTAGTAGCTTACAGTTTACTTAACAGTTTACTTTTTATTAGGGACAAAAACAGCCAAAGAAACAAAACCTGAAAGGAACAAAAAAAGCACACCAAAAAACTCAAAAACCCACACCAACAGCCAGTTCCCGCCCTCCTCAAAATTCATCTGGTGTGAGTTTTGACTTCCATAACTTGCATGTGGTAACTTTTGCTAGCCCTATCTTCAACGTCAGCAAAAGGCTTTTGTCTCTTGTGCAGAAACTGCTGGTGCAGCTGGGAGAGGCAGCTCTCTGTCCCTTCTGCACGGCTCACTTGCATCCTCTTCGCTTCAGAGGAAGAAATGAGTAAAGCAAAACTCTTCACATCAACTGTCCTTTTTTTCTTCAACCTTTGCAGTGTATCTGGTGTGGGTATAGCTCAGACATTTCTAAAGTCTAAATGGCTGCTTAATTGCTGTAAATTGCTTCTCTTGTGTTCATGCAGGGGTTTATACCTTATTGTGCATGCAGTAGACAAGGCAGGATATTTTGTGCCTCAGTTACAGAGTACTGCTGCTTTTGCCCAGTGTCAAAGCATCTTCCACTTCCAAAGCTTATGTTCAAGATTGTTTTTGTAGATGTGACTAGGACTCCACAGTTGCTTTTTTCATAAAATGATGCTTGAAAATACCATCTTATGTTACTAGGTTGGTCATTTAAGTGGAAGATACAGAACATAAACAGCTTTATTCAACATGGAATCTGACAGAACTGTGTTCTGATTCAGTGTGTGCCCTGCTGGATGTCACTGGTAGGCTTTTGCTCTATGTTCTTCAGACAGCATATGTCCTGCACTTGCCTTTTGTCACCACATCCTCAAACTTCAGGCTTGTGTTAGCAGGATATGTGTGTCTTGATGTGGTCTTGTGTATTACTTGATAATAACCGGGTTATTTTTGGGAACCCCTACAGTTCTAAAGCTGAAAGTAGCTTGCATTCTGAAGTTGGAAGAAAAGCGTAAGCTGATGAATTTTCAGACTTTGAAAAGTAAGAAAGAATTGGAACTTGTTCAGTAGTGCTGCTGTTAAGATGTTTTCTACTCCTATGCAAGTAAAGCTGCTACAAACAACCCTTCTAGTAGCACAGCTGCTCCTGGTGTATGCTTTTGACAGTAGTATGTAGGTTATTTTACTACCCGTGCCACTCGAAAATGCTACAGTTGTCTTTTCTTCAGACATGAAGTGTAGTGCCCTTGTAGTAAAGACATCTTTGTTTAGACTGATCACCTTCTCAGTCTTCAAATGAGCACAGGTACAAATTGAACTTTCCTCTTTCTTAATTCTCTATATCTTGAAGAGATACTGAAGAAATAAGTTAATATCTTGTGTTAACATGAAAATGCTTCTGTTGATGAATTCAGTACTTAGTGTTGAATAGAGTGTGGGACCTGGCTGTTTGAATTTAGAGCAGAAATGGAAGTATTCTGTGTCTTCTGTTAATGCAGACAGAGTTTGATGTAAAGCTGACACTATAAATGAATGAAACTCCAATTTTTCCCCAACTGCTGCTAAACTACAGTGGTTAAAGTTCTGTAAGAAGATGCAGATGTATCTGCTGAGCTCATAGTTGGTATTATGAAAAGCATAGTCCCAAACTTGTAGCCATAGTTCTATAACAAGCACTAATGCTTGCACATCAAAAGTAAGGAAACCAATGCACATGGACTTGGCCAAATACTTCTTGGGGTTGTAGCAAATAAGTGTATGTTTCAGTAAACGCTTTGGCTCGGTGTTGCTGTTAAAAAGCCTTCTTTTCACAGCCCTGCTTGCAGTGTTTGATGTGGTTTTAGGCTGAACTAGGTGAATGGTAATCTATTAATCAGCTCGGCTTGTCTCCAGCTTATTCGATGGTTTACAGCCTAAACTGCTCTCCCAGCACTACCTGGCCCTGTGAACAGCTGGGGGTGGAAGAGCAGGGCTGGTAGTTGTACAAAATTAATGCCCATCAGGAGAAGGGGGCTTAGGAAGTTGTGGTCAGCGTTAGCATTGCTGCATTGTTTCTAGCTGTGCTTTAACAGAGATTTGATGTGGTCGGAGCATATGGCATTTGGCTCAGTGGTGATTTATTTTCTCTGAAGCACTGGTACGGGTTCAGGGGACTGTGGAGTGTAACCAACATTCTGGTATAGACATAATTCAGCAAGTCTGTTATGTGATGTTCTGATATTGATTACTGCACACTAGTCCCAGCACTGTCATTTGATGTTCCTTAAAAGTCTGATCTGCCGTTGAATAATTAAAGCTTAGCAATTACAGCAAACTTCTGCTGGCAGAACATACTTGTTTCACAGTTTGAGCTTGTCTAAGGATTTGTAGCTATTGAATTGCCTGGGAAATAGGATCATCTAGCCATGGTTACTGCTTTTTCCTTATGCTTAAATCATTTTTGGAAGACCTTCACATTGATTATTTATATGTAGAGAGAGCTTTGTAAGAGGTGCAGTCACTAATTAACAGAGATGGCTTTTTCTGTTGACTAAATACACTTCTCAGTTACTGTGCATAGTTGGAATATCACTGAGGCACAGAGTCACAGAAGTGTTGGTTGGAAGGAACCTTTATCTCATATAACCTCCTTGAAGCAGGTTTGTCACCAGTGTGGGATCAGATCGGCCTTAGTTTTGTCCAGCTGGGTGATTGCAGAGCTTCAAGAGCAGAGTTTCACTGCCTGTTAGGGCATGATCAAGGCAAGAACAGTATTGCAGAGCACTCTGTTTTCTGTATGTGGAAAAGGATAGTGGGGAGATCTCAACTGCAGAATGAGAACTCAGATGAATATGGGAAATAACAGGGGTGTTAAATGTTCTGTAACCATTAAATTGGTGTTAAACTATAACTTCTCTCTTTTAATGAAGGCCTCAATTTTAATCTCAAGTCCTCAGCAGATACTCCTGGAGACTCCATGCATGGGGCATGTGGGAGTTGGTACTGAAGACAGAGTTTTAAAAATATTAGGGTGATGCAATTCGTGGCTTTTCAGCTTGTTTCTGAAATGCCGTTAAGGAGAGGAGACCAGGGATCTTCTGAGCACAGTGGATGAAGGGAACGAGTATAAATAGCTGAGACTTTGCTGAAGGCACAGAGAACCTGCTGTGCTAATCACTATGTGCTTGGTATTTGTCAAGACTAGAGAAGATGTAGCTGAGATGCCACATCAGTGCTTTTATCTCCCACAGTATTTTGGAGGGGCCACCTGATAACAAACTGCAAGACTGAGAGAAGTGGAGATGCTCTAATGAGGTGTTGAAGGCTGATCCTCAACAAGAGGTGGATGGCAGTGTTTCCTTGTAAAGTCTTAGGAGGAAGGCTGGGTGCAGGTGGGGACAGCAGTAGGGGTTCTGATCCGTGTGAGTTCGGACATCTTAGCAAATAACTTAAAGATGCTTGTAGAAACTGATCTCACTATTGTGGTAGAGGGAAGGGAGCAGCTGCAGTAGCAGAAGGCCTGTTAGAGCTGGGTTGAGGGGAAATCTAAGGATTTAAGCAATGGATTTATTTAATATTTTAAGAAAATGCAGTATGAACCTTGGAAAGTCAAAAGGTGGTGAAAATTTCAGTTGAAGGCATAGAATGTGCCTCTCTGAGGGGAAACAAGGGAGTCAGTCTGACAATGTGACGGAGTGACTGGGACAAGGAGACATGAAGAGTTGTTTCTCCTCAGCTTTCTGTTCCCGTCTGCAAGTAGCTTCTACCTTCTGGAATGCACTAACTGTACTTTATCCTTTGCTTATCTGAAACTTGTCCTGAATGGGATGGCGTGGCTCAGCAGTTGAGAACTTGTGACTTGTGAGCACAGAAAGCATCTGTGCAGTTACAGTGTGTGGTCTGGGCATTGCTTTGAAGCTCTGTGGACAGCAGTAACAACAGTGCTTCCTCTCAGCATAGTCGTGTCTCTGCTTTCTCTTCGAGGTTTTTTTTCCCATATGCTTGCACTGGATTCTTGACCTCTAAATGCTGGAAAGGAAAAGTTGGCCCCGCTCTGTCACCATGGCTTTGCTCTCCAAGAAGCAGTGGTGCTCACAGGCTACCTGTAACCTCCCCTCAGGTTTTTACAGAGCGCTTGAACTTTCTCCCTTACATGTCACACAACTATTTCTGACAGCTCTTGAGTGGTCACACTGCAGTGTCACTTGCAGTGCATTCTAAAGTGTGGGAATCTAGTTTTAGCCAAGTCATAAACAGCTTCATAAAAATAATTTAATTCAGTTTTGTTTGGTTTCTTTTTTCCTCCAGCCAACAACACAGCAATCTCCTCAGGATGAACAGGAAAAACTCCTGGATGAAGCCATTCAGGCTGTGAAGGTGCAGTCGTTCCAGATGAAGAGATGCTTGGTAAGAATGCGACTTCAAAATGCAATGAAGCTTCTTGTCTGCTAGGAATAAAACAGTAAATCAATACCAATCTCTAGTGCTGTGAGGAAAATTAACCCTTTATGCATCTTTGTGCCAGAAGCTTTGCCAATAAATGAGGCGGCTGCTCATTGAGAATGAGCCTTGGGTATTCTTTGAATATATCTTCCTGATTTTGCTTCAGTATTTGACAAGATAAGTTAAAGATGTACCTTTATAATTTACATGCTTGCATTTAAATAAACCTAAAATGAACTTTATTATGAGATTATTGTTTATGTCCACCATTCTGTTGTTTTTCTCATGTAGCCTTTTCTTAGTGTGACTGTCAGACTGAGAGGCTGCTGATGAATTACCTGCTGCAGAGGATCAATTTTGTAGTGATTAACTGTAGAAGGACGTGTGAATTCTTCTGTGACTGGAAAACACCACTGGCTAGTGTTGTGCTGAGATTTTTATCTTGAAATTGTAGCCAATTCAGGCAGCTTATGTAATCACACATAGCTTCCTTGGGTTTGAGAAGCCTCTGTTTTTATTTGGAGAAGCTGCTTAAAGTTCCAATGAAAACTTAAATATTCCAATATGTTTTCATGTGGTTAGCCAAGCAAACTTTGTTTGCAGCCAAGTGGCAGTAGCAGGAAATTTAACACCTCTTCCAGTTTTGTCCTCAGTGGAATGCTTTGGAAATCTTTTAAGTAGCTGCAGCTGCACTTTTCACTGCTATCTGTGATAAAGTGACAGTATAAATACACTAAGTGTATCACACCAGCAATTCTTTTTGTTCTCCCTCAAAACTTTTTGCTGCTGGTTGTGGTGGGTTGCTCAAGTCTGTATAGGTGGTAGAGCAGAGGTCTGTGGTTGTATCCTGTGATGCCACGTGATTAAATGCATCAGACTAGTAAGTGGTGGCTTTCAGTGAGGTGCTTTTCGTGGTGAGAGGTAGGGGAAGGTGTTGATGGCGTTGTGTATTGTCTGTCTCCTAGGAGTTTCTGGGGGGTCTTTGAGAGCTGAGCAAAATGACAGACCAGATTTGGAGGAGGGGAACCTGTTCTATTTTGCTTGCTGGACAGAATCTCAGTATTGGGTGGAGATTGCTGCATAAGCAGAATGATTTTAGATTTTTCTACCATTAATATTGCAGTTTATTACTGTAGCTCTGTCTTCAGATGCATCTTCTTACCTCCTTCAGGTAAAATGTTCCCTTAGCATGGGTGTAGTATAAGCTAGATACTAAATCACTTGATTTTTTTTTTTTGGTAGATAAAAAATCCTGCAGTTGCCTAGTGTCATTTCTAACAGACTTTTCTCTTTTTTCCTCTGAAGGACAAGAACAAGCTCATGGATGCTCTGAAACATGCTTCCAACATGCTTGGGGAGCTGCGGACTTCTATGTTATCTCCAAAGAGCTATTATGAGCTCTGTATCCTTTCAAGAGGAAACTAATAGTTGAAATGTTGAATTTGGAATGGGATGTTCCTCTACTTTTTTTGGTACGATGGTATCTTGTGTCAGATATTTATTAGCACGTTTCTCCTCAGTATTCAATCGTTTGTATATATTGCAGGAAAATATACACTTTGCTCACTGTGTAAGTTCATTTTTTCTATCTGGTATAAAGCAAGTCTTTATTGTCTTTCGTATCTTCCTCTGGGAAGTTTCAGGAGTCTAGTTCTAAAAAAATACCAGCTCTGTAAAACAGCTCTTTTATTCCCAAAGTTTTATTCTCTTTTCTAATATGCTAAAAATTGATTGAAGGTTTGGGGTTAATTTTGCACATTTATCCCAGTAGTGATTACTGGTTCAGAAGTACTGCCTGCTTGGGCATGTTTGTATTTGGTACAGCATCTTTCTTCCTGGGTGTGCAAATTACTATGAAAATATGTTGTAGACGTTCTAACTTAACTATGAAAAAAAGACATGGCAATTTCTGATGAGCTACACTACTTGGAAGTCTACCTGACAGATGAATTTGCCAAGGGCAGGAAAGTGGCAGACCTTTATGAGCTAGTACAGTACGCTGGAAATATCATTCCAAGACTGTAAGTGTGTATATGTTAGTGTCTGGCTTTGTTTACTTTTTCATTTTTAAACTGGTGAATAATTGTCCAGCTCTGGGTTCCGGCAATGATTGACTTCTCAGTCAGTTTACAATGGTCAGTAGTACTTCTGCCTATCTTAAGAGTGGATTACTGTGAAACTTCTGAGATTAGGCCAAGAGTGCAGGTGCAGAAAGTCAGTTCTTCCTGTCAGTGTCTTAATTTTACACATGACCAAGATGACAGCATTTTAATTTTGGAGTCAAGTTGGGCTTTGGGTAAAGAACTGGTCGGTGGAAGATCAACCAAGTACCACATTCTGATCAGGGAGATTGACTATGCATTTATTAACTGTTTCTGTTACCTGAGGGTCTAGGTCTTAGCTTCTCTCACACAGTAGTTGCTTCATAACCTTCTGCTTTTTTAGAGAATGAGAACTGTGAGAAGGAAGCTGAAAGTTTGTGACTTCACTCTTAGAGTCTTTGTGTTTCTGAATATTTTTTTTTGCAAAGTGATGTCACGCCAGAAATGATACTGAACGCCTGTAAGGCTTATTTTTAAATATGTGCCTGTTGGGCTGCAGTACATCTTTGACAGTACATAGTCAGATTTAGGTTTTGCTTGGTACTGAGGTTTTACATTGCTGACCTTATATTCATGCCAGGAAGAGGCTCTGGACATGCTGGGCTGCATCTTCATGCAATTTCTGGAGTTTGGCTGATGGCTACCACAATGTCTTTCCCCCTGTGTGTAACCATCAGAGTTGTTTTCCTGCCTGCTTGTAGACTCTGGTTCTCTCTGACGAAACTTGTGGTGCTTTCATGGAGGGTCCTGTGCATGAGGCAGAGGAGCATGCAGGGAGGGGTGAGGCCTCTGAACTGAATACCTGTAGGTTCTGAGTATTGTAGTTTTTTTCTTCTAAGCTGAAGGGGAGCCCAGATACACTGGGGCACCAGTCTTCTGCATCTCACATGTTCCTGCTGCCTATCACCTGATGCAGAGGTGCTGAGGGAATGAGTACAAAGCGAGTAGTTCCTATCCTGCTAGACTACAGTGTGAAAGAGGCTTAACTTACTTCCCTATCATAGGTTACTTATCTATATGTACCAGAGCTGTTTTCCAGCTTGATGGGATGCTGGAAGTATAAATGAGCTAATCTGAGAGCATTCAAAATTTTGTGAGCATTTACACATTCAGTGTATCAAGCATTGTAATGAGGTCTAGTGGCTGTTTAGACTTGCTGTGCTCTGTAGCAGAGGAGAATAGGAGTTGAAAGCTGACTAAATATCCAAAATTATGGGACCCAGGTAATGATTCTCTTGCTTTTTTTGTGCTTTGGTAATCCTGCCTTAGTGGACAAAAGGAACTGTTGCCTTTAAAGTGTGATGTTATTTAATGATTTATTGTTTCACTCTGTGCCTTTTGCAGATATCTGCTGATAACAGTAGGTGTTGTCTATGTCAAGTCATTTCCACAGTCCAGGAAAGATATTTTGAAAGACCTGGTGGAGATGTGCCGTGGAGTGCAGCATCCTCTTAGAGGCCTCTTTCTTAGAAACTATCTCCTGCAGTGTACCAGGAATATCTTACCAGATGAAGGCGAGCAAGCAGAGTAAGATGGCTGGGCTATAACTTGATAAAAATTACTGTTAATAGAGCTTATTTAAGTTTTCTGTGTGACTTTCTTCAGATATGGGAGAAGTAGATATGCTGGAACTCCATAGACTTGACAGGTGTTTTGTCCATTAGGAATTCCCTTCCAGCACTAAAGTTTCTCACAAGTGAGGTTTTGAACCTTTCTTATGAACCCAGAAATCCCACCCCACACTTCCCCACCCTCTAACCTTCATAAAACTTGTATGTTCACCAGTGGCTGGAGGGATGAATACCTCTGACAAGCTTTTCTGTTCTTAACCTCTTACCAATTGCAGTGAAGAAACCACTGGAGATATCAGCGACTCGATGGATTTTGTGCTGCTGAACTTTGCTGAGATGAACAAACTGTGGGTGCGAATGCAACACCAGGGCCACAGTCGGGACAGAGAGAAAAGGGAGCGTGAGAGGCAGGAGCTGAGGATCCTCGTGGGAACAAACCTGGTTCGCCTCAGTCAGCTGGAAGGGGTTAATGTGGAGCGATACAAGCAGGTGGGATGTCTGTCCATCCTTTCTGACTTCTGCCAACGTTTTTGAAACTAAGCTAGTTTGGACTTCCAGATGAGCAGCTGGAAGCATTAGAGCTTTGCTGAAAGTTCAGTAATCCCAGTGCTTTTCAAACTCTTCACCTGAGGAAAAGTTCTGAATACTGTATACAGTGTGTTCTCAGGCCAAGGACATGATTCACGCATTCTCCTGTAAATCTGTCTGTAACAGTGACAAGAAATTCTAAAAGTTTCCTTCCCAGTTCCCATTTTCCTTGCAGAATAATGGGTTGGTCTAAGGGATGTGTACACATCCAGTGTTCTGGGATAGACTTCACAGGTTGTGGGGCTGTCCTTCCCAAAGCATTCAGGAGAACTGTTATTGTGTGAAATGACAGTGAAGGAAATGTATTATTTAAAAGTCTGTGCCTTGTAAGTTCTACTGTACAGCTGCTGAAAATAGCTTTGAGTGGTGCTGCTGAGACCCTGAGTTTGTGCCAGCAAAGTCAGTAGCACTGACTTATGAAATCAAAGCTTGCATAATGTATGAAAGAGACAGACTTCTGAGATCAATAGTTTTTTTTTTTCCTCTGAAGGATGGAAGTGCAGAAAAATGGGACTTTTTATCAGAAAGCCTTTATGTAGAGAATCAGCTGAGAACTGTTAGAAATTCTGCTCTGCTTGGATTAAATGCATGTATGAATATAAACTTAGAAGGTAATTGTAAAATCACTGCAAGACTTCTTCCCCCCCTATTCCAGATTGTTCTGCCTGGAATACTGGAGCAAGTTGTGAACTGTAGAGATGCTTTAGCTCAGGAGTACCTCATGGAGTGCATCATACAGGTGAGCTGCTTAAATTCAGTTGCAGTGATGGGACGCAGGGACACTTCTGTACACTTAGTCAGATTCAGGCAGCTTTCACATCTTCCTCATGGACTGGAAAACTTCATCACTGGGACTTTTACACAGTGGCTTGTCCTATATTTTTTACCAGATGGGCAAAGTGGAGATGGATCCATTTTATGCTCCTTCTGTTGCAGTAGCTTGTAAGCATCTGAGCAGCAGTGCCTGTGTTGTGAGGTGTAATAGATAGGTGGGCCCTCAAGTTACCCATTTGTCTTATATCTCTTGCTTCATGCATTTACCCAGTCAAGGTCAGCTTCGTAGGCGTGTATTTGCTATGTGGCTATCTGCTTTAGAATTTTTCTGTTGCGTTTTACTTCTGTGTAACAATGGGCAAATTCAGTTTATAACTTGATGACTATTGATCTAAAACTTCAGGTTTTCCCAGATGAATTTCACCTCCAAACCCTGAACCCATTTCTCAGAGCCTGTGCTGAGCTGCACCAAAATGTGAATGTGAAAAATATAATTATTGCTTTAATTGACAGGTGAGTGACCAAGGGGGTGGAAATTGGCTCTAAATTAAGTTTGTGTTGTTCACAAGGAGATGATAATTCTTCTATCATTTGAATATGTTTAATTTCTGATATCACTTCACTGTTTTCGTGTCTTTCTATCAGCTGTAATTAAAGCTGTGAAGAATATTACTTCTGTAGCTTGTACTCTCTTTTACAGCTTCCAATGAAACCTGCTTTATGGACTGATTAAAACTTGTAAACAGATTAAGCCAGGAAACAGCCCATTTAGTATTGAGCAGTTTCGTGCTTCTGAACTGAAGTGACAGCAGTGCCCTGCTTTGACAGCCATATCACTCATAGGTACCTCTTGAAAACTTGAAGATCCTAATGGCTAAATCATGTATCAGGGATATTTACCTTGCAGGTTTGATCAGAGACCATAACAATGCCTCTTCAGAGAAGAGCTAGTAGGAAATGGAACTACCTTCTTAATTCTTGGCTTGCCACTAGCATCTTGACTGTTTTCCCAAAAGCATGTTTTTCCTGTGGAGCAACTGCTTGCACTGAGGTCAAATTTGGGGGAGAAATCATAGAATCCTTTAGGTTGGAAAAAACCGCTAAGGTCAAACTGAAGTTTTTAATTTGTATCCTGAAAGGTAACACAGATTTTCAGTGAGTACCTGCATTTCTTACTGCATAAAGGAAGTGCACTTGCATGGCTTGTCTCAGCCTCAAGAAAAGCCTTGTCCTTTGCCTTTGCACACAAACATGTACCTTCGTACATCTGGTCCATGCACCGATGTAGGGGCTTCAGTTACCCCAGGGATTTTGGGTGTCCCAGCATTCAGCATTGGGTAGGATTACTGTATCATCTCTAATGCCTGCAGAGGACTTGTGTGTACAGGGCATGGCCGGTATAATTTAGGATCCTGAATTTTTTGCTTACCAAGTCTGTAGCCTGTTTTCTCCAGGTTATGTCAAATTTATTTGCTGAAGCCTTGGTTTTTATTGGAATATCTTTCAGTATTTATGCATTTGTCAGAGACACCTCTCATACTTCCTATAGAGATGGTCACAGGAGTTCATTGGTTTCCACATTTCGATGCTGTGGCTCAGATTTTTCATAATTTTGTTAGCTTTTAAAAAAAACCCCCAAAACTGTAAACCCCAAACACCACAAAACCCCTAAATCCCAAGAAATGTTGCCTGTAACTGATTTTTGAGACTCTCTTGATTACTTTTAAAAGAGGTCACAGGATCTTTTGCTAGGCTCTTACATTGGAGTATGACAGTGTCATTCTTGTGAGAAGGCTTTCCTTGTGGAGCTTTTGCTGTCGTGTTAAACTTTGGTATTACCTCCATAGTAAGTTTTTTGTGTTCTTACTGTTACGAACACCAGTGAGTGACTGACCAGCAGTGGCCCTCTGTCCTCCTGGACATACCACTGCTGTGGTTTGTTGGGCCACTGAAGGCTTCCAGAGCCCTCTCTTTGGGCTGTAGGACGAGGACAGAAAAGTGGCTGCATGATGATCTTTGTATTATAGCAGCTTGAGATTTTGACTGTGATTTTACTGCAAGTGTTGGAGCATATGAGTGGATCTGTCCTTGGAATCCATGCATGCAGGGAGGATGTTGCTCTCATGTTTGTGTTGGAGCTGGTAGCAGCCATGGCCAAGAGTTTCAGCATTGTGCAGTTAAGATGTGAAGCTGCCCTGTATAGGTTGTGCCTCTTGGCATTTCTCGTCTTTGTTTCAGCTGACGTTGGGTAATTGAATCTGAACATCAGTGACTGCTGAAGAAGCTCGTGAAAATTTTATCCTTATTCCTGTGGGGCTTTCCTGCTAAAGGAATCTCTGCAAATAGTCTTGCTGCTTTGGGATCTTTGTTGCCTTACTAAACCATTCATGGCTTTTAATTATGCTGCCATCTGCCTGCAACTTGTTCATACCTTGTAGCATTGCTAGCTTTACACTGAGCTGTTGCCAAGGAAAGCTGCCTTGTGCCTCTGAGAAAAGGCAGTGATTGTTCCTGGCTTTAGAAAGTCTGCTTCTTACCACCCTAATCAAATACAAGAGTAGTTCAATATCTTATTTGTCCTGGCAGTGAAGTTTTTTAGCACACTGGGCTTTTCTTATCTGTCTCTTTATTTCAGACCCAGAGTTCATTCAGAATCAAAATTTAGAAACCCTGGAGGAAGAATTTTAAAAATTTTAATGTGATGCCTCTTCTTAAATATTTTTTTGTAGTTCTTTCTCTAATTCAGAGTAGAATATTCTCAATAATTAGCCAAGATAGCAGTGCTGAGCTTCTTAAGCTGCAGCTTAGGTAAGGTATTAGTATTCTGATANCTGTCTCTTTATTTCAGGCCCAGAGTTCATTCAGAATCAAAATTTAGAAACCCTGGAGGAAGAATTTTAAAAATTTAATGTGATGCCTCTTCTTAAATATTTTTTTGTAGTTCTTTCTCTAATTCAGAGTAGAATATTCTCAATAATTAGCCAAGATAGCAGTGCTGAGCTTCTTAAGCTGCAGCTTAGGTAAGGTATTAGTATTCTGATAGTGATGCTTTCTATCTTGTATCTCATTTTTGCAGAAATGGTGGATGGCATGACTCTCCACTTACAGATAGAAATACCTCTCACCATCTCCTG
>VYZQ01065915.1:91066-118052 GCA_013400655.1 Mystacornis crossleyi
CTGAATGCTTGCTGGATGGCAGTTTCTTGCCCCCCTACTCCCCCCCAAAAAGTATTCTTCACTCCTCCATTCTTCTCAAGTTCGCTTTGTATTTTGTTTTCTGTGAATAGTGTAAGTTCCAAACATGTCGGTTTGTCTTTAGAGACAAAGAATAGTTAAATCAGCATATTTCCTCTGTGTGTTGTTTTTTCCCCCTGGAGGCTGTTTTGTAGAGAATGCTGTTGGGTGTCTAATTTCAGTAATATCACTGAATGAATAAATGCAGCATATTTGCTCTTCCATCAGCCTACTCTATACCTCTCTATCTGCTGGAAAAAACAGAGCACTTGCTTCTAGCTGAAGAACATCAATTATGAAATGTCCTTCCTGTTCCTTCTTCACCTTGCCTTTTCTGTCAGCACTCTTTTCCAGGACTGATAGTTACCAGGCTCAGTTGCTCATAAGGCTTCTGACTTCCATTAATTTCCTTTTTGCGTGTAATAGAGCTTCCAAATATGCCTAAAGGACTTGCTTTTTCTGCCAGTACCTCTTTCTGGTCTGTATTTGAGGAGTGGAAAAGCTATCCTGACCAAGGTGCTTTCCTTGCTCTGTCACCAGGTTAGCTTTATTTGCACATCGTGAAGATGGACCTGGTATCCCAGCAGATATCAAACTGTTTGACATCTTTTCACAGCAGGTTGCTACTGTTATACAGGTATGTTGGGTATTCCTGCATGCAGTTTTGGGGGTGTTTTTTGGCAAAGTTCTGTGCTTTAGTATCAACTTGGTGCTGCCTTAAATTTCAGTCTCGGCAGGATATGCCCTCAGAGGATGTGGTGTCTTTGCAAGTTTCTCTCATTAACCTGGCTATGAAATGCTACCCAGATCGAGTGGACTATGTTGACAAGGTGTTGGAGACTACTGTGGAAATATTCAACAAACTCAATCTGGAACAGTAAGTGTCTCTTGCCTTTTCTTTGGCATGGCAATTAATACCCTAAAATCAGGCCTTCTGCATTTCACCACATTTGGTAAGATAGCAGAGCCATGCTCTGGACGTGGAAGTTCACTGCTTTTGGACCGAGCTGCAGCAGTCCTGATAAACTCCTGACTAACCAGGCCTTGTTCCCCTGTGCATAAGTTGTGCTGTACACACAGTTGTGCTGTGTGTGCTAAGCTGTGTACAGGCATTATGTAGGCATCCCTTCCAGCACTCTAGAGTTCTGCTGTCGCTGCGTTTGCAGCCACAGTCTCTGCTTCTGCTGGCAGCAACTTAAAACATGCATTTGTCACTGTATGTCCTAAAGAGCAAGATCTGACTTGTTTTGATTCTTGTTTCCTTTCTCCCTAGCAGCAAGTTGCTTAGTTGTTGTTGTATACCTCAGAATTGATATTCTGAAGCAGACTTTAAACCTGTCTACATATGTGAACTATTGATTAATTGTGTTTTTTTGCATATATTTTCTTTTAGTATTGCAACAAGCAGTGCTGTTTCAAAGGAGCTGACTAGACTTTTGAAAATCCCTGTTGATACTTACAACAATATTCTGACAGTTCTGAAGCTAAAACATTTTCACCCTCTCTTTGAATACTTTGATTACGAGTCCAGGAAGAGCATGAGTTGTTACGTGCTTAGCAATGTATTGGATTATAACACAGAAATTGTGTCTCAAGAACAGGTATGATACAAGTTAACTTGAAATTCTAGGTATTTAAATGACTGTTCAAAAACCTGAAAACACACACTAAGTGACTTCATGTAGGGCATGCTTTGTTTCCTAGCCTGCATGCCCCTGCCTTACCTGGCACAAGCTTTATCCCACTTGGTAATTCTTCCTCCTGTGTTCCTAAATGTCTTTGCACATCTTACCTAACCTCATCCTAGAGACTACTTCTGATATATCACACCTCAGCCTAGACAGTAATCTGTCAGGTGTGAACAAAGACTCTGAATCCCTTTAAAACTGGGTCTGTTACCTAAAGAAGTCTGCACAGCCTTTGGAATCTGAATTTCCTCTGCACTGCTGCCCTTTCCCACTTGTGCTAAGACGGACCCTTCTTCACGGTGTAAGGCACCTATGTCTAAAGTGGCTATAAAGATGTTCCCAGTTGATGTCAGTGTATGCTTGCAGACTACTGTAGTTTAAACAGAACTTACATTGCCTTTAACAGGTTGATGCTATCATGAATTTGGTATCCACGCTGATCCAGGATCAACCAGATCAGCCTGCCGAAGATCCTGACCCTGAAGACTTTGCTGATGAGCAGAGTCTTGTGGGAAGATTTATTCATCTCCTGCGTTCTGATGACCCTGACCAACAGTACCTGGTTGGTGGCTGGTGCTCCTCAATGTCTATGCTCTCTGAACTGTCACAGTTCTTGCACTACTGACTAAACAAGACTTGAGGGAAGCTGGGAGCTGGGGTGTTGCTGCTCTGGCACTACAGACTCAGTAGAGAACATTATGTATGACATCTCTAATGGTAGGATGGTATGTTGTTTATTTAGAAAAAGCAGGTGAGGACTTAAGCATTTGTTGATTTAAAGTTTTCATCCCATGAGGTGGCAACTATCTGTATTAGTTTGTGGAACTCTCAATGTTCTGACAACTTCATATAACTCTCTATTGAAAACACAGCAAGTGCTATTCGGAGTACTGTGCTATTTGTGTATTTTGATACCAAGAGAATGCAAAATACCTCAGAAAATACAGCTTAGTATGTTTGGCCTTAGGGATTTTAATTTCTGTAAGGATGGGGTCTTCATACAGCATGTAGCGTCCTGCTGCTTGGTTCCAAATGTTTTTCCGCTCTGGTCCATCTGTAACAGTAGATTTGACATGTCCTTGGAACTCATGCATTATGGTACTTGTAATGGTTTGAGTTGACCTATGGCAGCTTTATATAGTTCTCTGTTGTTAATCTGCTATATCTGGTGTTAGTTTATTTCAAGTTTAAATTACCTCCCTGTCTTGAGAAGTGCGCATTAGGGTAGAGGGCTGGGTACATTCTGTCTATGCCAAATCCACTGGAGAACCCAGCAGGAGCTGTGCTGAAGTTGGATGCTGCTGCAGATGGCACCGTTAGTTAGCTCAAGTCCCAGTCAGGCCTGCTTAGGGACTGCTGCGAAGTTACAGTTTGTGCCTGAAATAAAATTGACTGACTCTGTCCTGAAGTTGCAGCACTGCAGAAACAGTGAGAATAGAGCAAGAGAAAAAAGTGCAAGCTATGCATAACACAACTAGCATTGATTTAACTTGGCTTTAATGTCTGGTGTTAAAAAGTCTTGCTTGAAGTGTAATAAAACTTGTGTAATGGGGAGAAACATAGCTTTACAGGAGTTGGAGACAGTTGTGTTTCAGAACCCTCTGGTCACTGGCTGCATTGTTCCTGATTATTGCTGGAGTAAAGCAGGAAGGTTTTTTGGTGGGCTTTTGGGGTTTTTTAGGGTTTTTTTTGGTTTGGTTTTTTTTGTTGGTTTGGTTTGTTGGGGTTTTTGTTGGTTGGTTGGTTGGTTTTGGAGTTTTTTTCCTTATAGAGAGCAAAGCTTCCCTCAAAGGAATGCTGGCATCAAGGAAATTGATGTTTCTACCCCAAAAGACTTCATAGCTAGAGATGTTGAAGCTGTTTCTGCAAAGATTCTGAACGTCAGTGTGTCTTTCTCATCTAGCAGTGCTTTGCTTCAATCAGATTTACCACCTTTAATGTGACAAGTGCTTTGATGGCATTTATCTTTTGGGTACAATTCTGTGAGCTACATAACGCCTTTTAGTAAAAATGTGTAATAGGTCCCTCAGCATCACAAATGCTTGCATCAAATTTTTCTACAACGCAGCAGCAGCAGGAAAAAATCCAAGGCTATGGGATTTTCACAGTATCTCACTTTAAATTATGTATTCTGTATGGAAGAGATATGAAATGCAAGTTCAAACACCCTAGTCCAAGTGTATTAGCCAGAGTGGCTAACGCAGTGTATAATGGGTGATTACAGATTTCCGTATATTCAGGTTATTTACATGAATTCTACATCTAATCTGAAACTATGTGTTGGGTCGGGCACTGAGCTTCACTTGAGTGCTGGTTTCTGTGAAGAACTCTCTGAGCTCACAGTGCTTCTGTTCTAGATCCTCAACACTGCCCGGAAGCACTTTGGGGCAGGGGGGAACCAGCGCATTCGTTTCACACTGCCACCCTTGGTTTTTGCTGCCTACCAGCTCGCTTTTCGCTACAAAGAGAACTCCAAAGTGGTAAGTTCACTTCTAGCTTGCTCTTGTAAGCTTGCTTGGCTTCATTTTCTTAGAAATGCATTTTGTCTGGCTACATAAGTATGCTCAGACTTGATATAGAAGGTTAGTTTTGGTTTTGTTTTTTTTTTTTCTCAAGGCAGCTCTTTGCTTGAGGTTTGAATGCTTTCTAATTTAATGAAGATTTTTATCAAGTCATAGTAAATTACTTTAGCACTTGAGAAGTGATGAAGCAGAAACTGGCCAGTTTTGTTTATTCATTGAGGTGACTGATTACATGCCTTTACTGGAGACCAGAACTGATGGCATGAAACTGATTTAAATCCGGATATTGAAATACATCAATTTCTAAATTGTAGCTACACTATTTTAATGTTTCTAAACCTACAAGAAAGAGGCACTTGCTTTAACTGATACAGTAGTTGTAAAAGTGTATATTAAAATAATGACTGATCCATTTTGGCTCTTTAATGCTTTCTGATTGAGATAGTTACCTTAAATATGTATTTTCTTTATTGTGGGGAATAAGTTTAGATGGTGTTTGTTAAAATTCTCCTCAGAATGAAGGTTTTAAAATTCTCTTCCACTTCTGATTGCACTGAACAGAATTTTTCTCCCCTTGGCTAATTAGGCTTTTGCATAGTTACGTGCTAACCGTAGCTGTCCTAACTGCAGTTCAGTGTAGGCTTCTGAGGAAGGCTCCTATGAGCTGCTAGGAGAAATGGGTGTGAAATTTTTGTAAGTGAAAGAATACTTTGTGCAGACCCACTGAAGCCAACACTGTACTGCTGGGGCACTGGAGTAGCACCAGGGGCCAACAGACTGGAGCACTTAACAGATCTTTGTACAATTCAGATTCCCTTTTCCTTGTAGCAATACTCTGTTCAAACTCTTACTTGTTTTTCTTGTCTAGGATGACAAATGGGAAAAGAAGTGCCAGAAGATCTTCTCGTTTGCTCATCAGACCATCAGTGCTCTGATCAAAGCAGAACTGGCAGAGCTGCCTCTCCGACTCTTCCTGCAGGGAGCACTGGCTGCGGGAGAGATTGGCTTTGAGAATCACGAAACTGTGGCCTATGAGTTCATGTCCCAGGTGAGTGTCCAGCTGTTAGAGTTGGTGTCCTGTGCTGCCTTTCAGTTGACCCAGGTAGGTTTGCTGAACACTGAACCATCCGATGTGATTAAAGCACCTGAAATAATGGACAGCCAATGCTACTAGGTAGAAACTCCTCATTTCGTTCTTGCTTCCCAGGCTGCTGTGGAATTAAGCTCCATTGCTACTGATCTGAATACTCAGTCTGACAACATGTGGTATGTTGCAATGCTGCCTCCTGCTCGTGTAGTTGGCTCACTGGAGGAGTATAGTTTTCTCAGCATAAACTGCTCCTTCACTGCTTCTGTCTCCAGCACCTGATATCCAGCTGGTATTGCCCTGACCACAAGCACTCCTTGAAGTTTTCTAAAATTTGCAGTGTTCACAAGTGCTATGCTGGGCTTTGGCAATTAAAATCCTTGTATTGAAACCTATTATAAACTACTCTGAAAATCTACTTGAACTTGTAACTTGGTCTTAAGCCTTACTTGTTGCAAAAACCTTCCCCTCCTACCTAGCAGATAAAGAATCAATGTATTCCATTTTATCCATGTTGTAAGCTTTGTCCTAATCTTTCCTCTAATACTGCAACTAAATGCATGTTTTTAAACAGAGTTGCTGATAAGCTCAGTGTTCTCACTGTGTTGTATCAGGTGCTGTTGTAGCACGGTTCTGACGCTGAGAGCAGCATGGCCATTATGTACTTTCCATCAGATTCGGTTCAAGATTTGTCTGTTCTCTGAAGATTCTTCATCCATGTAGCAGCAGTGCAAGTGATTTTCTTACCTTGCTGTCATCACTGACCTGCCATCAACTTCTGCTCTGCTGTTTTGTGTGTTTCAAAGAACCAAATCTTCTTCAAGGACTATTTTTGCTGCTGAAGTTCTGTGTTTGAATAGGTGCTTGAAATGAGGAAAAATCCAACCTTCAGATTTTATGTGGGATCATACTTGTTTGCTATGACCACTTGAATACTATTTCTTGTAAGACTTCTTCTGGTCTGTAGATTTAACTTGATTTTGACACTCTAAATGAAAGAACTTTTTTCCTGCCTGAAGCTTTTAACAAAAGTAAAACTGGATGGTTTTTTGCTGTGTCAGTAGCAGGTGTGATTTTTGTTTTTCTGATGTGTTCTGATTGAGTTTTCCTCTCTCCCTTGTCTAGGCCTTCTCTCTATATGAAGATGAAATCAGTGACTCAAAAGCACAGCTGGCTGCAATCACCTTGATAATTGGAACATTTGAGAGGATGAAGTGCTTCAGTGAGGAGAACCACGAGCCTTTGAGGACTCAGTGTGCACTGGCAGCCTCCAAACTCCTGAAGAAGCCAGACCAGTGCCGAGCTGTGAGCACTTGTGCCCATCTGTTCTGGTCTGGCCGAAACACTGACAAGAATGGAGAGGAGGTAAGAACAAAGTGACAACAATGGGACACATCCTGCCTCAGTAACAGTTCTGCCTTTCTTCTTTAGACACTTCCAAAGTAGATACGTCGGTGAAGTAGATTTGGTTGGCATTTATTCTAATGCATGAAACTTCTAAAATTCACTGCAGTGTAAACTGCATAAATAAAAAAATGGAGAAAACTCTTAATTTAAGAGTGGAAGTACCAGGCAAGCTTTTGAGTGTCGATTAGTTAAAGGCTAGTTGAGTGGGCTGCACTTTGCTTGTATTTATTATATTAGCTCAGTTTGCATGTGAACTACTAAACTTCCAAATTAAATATACAAGTTGTTGAAGTAAAGGTGAAAAAATGCTGTGTGTTTTTCAGGGCTTCTTGTCACATAAGCTGTTGTCATTTTAAAGAGCAGTGTTTGAAACATATTTTTCAAAGTATGCATTATAGTACATGTTACAAAATGGAGTTAATTGATCTCATAATTGAAGGCTTTCAACAACTGTTTGTGTTACTGTGTGATTTAACAAAATCTAATATTGGTGGCAGTTAGGAAGAGTGGGCTTCCAGTGACAGCTTGCTCTTTGCAGTTTGTGCAGTGGCAGGCCCCCAGGAAATTGTGTGTGCGCCGAGGGAAGAGATACTGGAGCTCCCTGAGGTTCTTTTATTTCTTGTAACTTTGGGGTTTTTTCTTCTAGCTTCATGGAGGAAAAAGAGTGATGGAATGCCTAAAGAAGGCTCTGAAGATAGCAAATCAGTGCATGGACCCTTCTCTGCAAGTCCAGCTTTTCATAGAAATTCTGAATAGATATATCTATTTTTATGAAAAGGAAAATGAGGCGGTGAGTGGAAATCCATTCTCTGTTGCATCTTTTTAAAAGACCATTTCTTTTAACTCTTTATTCACACTTACACCAGAAATTCTCTTCAGCTTGCCCTGTAGTCTCTCATGAGAGGCACAAGTTCTTGTGATAACAGAGGAGTCAATTCTTGATGTGCTAGTAAAACTGTTGGATTAAACTTCACTCTTCTTATAGGGGGGGGGATGTTTGCAGTTTAGTTATGAACTTAAATATTGTGACACTTGTATACCGGAAATATTTTTAGATTAAAACTTACTGGAACTTAGATGAGAGAGTAGTAGGAGTCTAACTTTACGGGTACCTAACTTAATGTGTACATAAGGGAAAGAAAATCCTGTACAGGTGTTCATAGTCACTGGTGACTCTGCCAGGTTGGTGTAAGCTTTAATTTCACCAAATAGATGTGACACCACATGTACTCATCTTAAATTGCGTGTGTATAATCTGAGATAGTTACCTGATCCATTTTCTGTTACCAGGTAACTAGAAAAGTTATGCAGTTTGAAAAACCTGCTTTTGGTCAAGTAGAGATCAGTGTTTCCTCTGATGTCATTGACTAAGAGCAGACATTAAAGAATACCCTGTAGTTCTGAGATAATTCCTAAAGAAATTTGAGGGATTTGCTGACTTTCCAACAGCTCAACTGGCTTCTCACTATAGGAGTGCTCTAGTATAGGAGATGCTGTATCTGATGGAGATGAAAATAAAGCTTTGAATTTCAAAGCACTTGGTAGATGTAAAAATATTCTCTCTGGATACTCTGGTGGTCTGCAGTGCATTTTGTGCCATGGTGTTCTGTGTAGTGCTGAACTTCAGCCCATAGGCAGCCATGACTTGTTCTCTAAGAATGACTTTAAATCTGATATTACCATCCTGAGTGAATTCTGTAAGAAACAACTGTCTTACAGTGCATATACAATCTGATTGTGTGTGCCATTTGTTTGAAGTGCTTTAAATTTGTATTGAATACACTGGAGAGAAATGCTGTTGTGAGAGTTACAAAGCTATCAGGCTAATGACAAGTTTTTCACATTTTCTGGGATGGGGGAATTTCCACAGAACTCTGGAATTGGAAGGGTCGTGTGAGGAACCAGAGCAGGCAGTTTCCAACAGTTTGTCTGCATAGTCTTATCAGCATTTTGAAGGACTGTCCAAATACAAATAGCTTGAAGACAAGTCAGTTAGAACTAATGTCTATGCACTTGTTAGTGCAACACAGGTGGTGTTGATGACTTCTGTTTTATGTTCTCTAGGTGACAATTCAGGTTTTGAATCAGCTTATACAGAAGATCAGAGAAGATCTCCCAAACCTTGAGTCTACTGAAGAAACAGAACAAATTAACAAACACTTTCACAACACACTGGAGCACTTGCGTCTGAGGAGGGAATCACCGGAATCTGAGGGGCCAATCTATGAAGGTCTTGTTCTTTAGAAAGACACTCACTGTACCTGTTTTCATTTACATACCACATTTTTTTTTAAGATAGGTTCCTAGGTTGTGCCTTTCAGAAATGTCAAGTTAAGTTAACATTCATGTGTTCAGTCTGGCACTTCAAACACTTGTGTTGAGTACTCTAACAAATTTGAAAGGTTGGACCAGCAACTACAGGTTTCATCAGTTAGCATGGCTGAGACTTTCTCTGAAATCCACGTGACATGGTAGGGCTCTTCAGTTCTGATTTCTCTTCTGTCTGTTCACTGTTGCTTCTGTAGCACTAGAGCTCTAAACTGGCAGTGACTGTCAGCTGAAACTGTGTCTGATCCTTACAGAGCATCAGATTTTTGGGATTACTGTATGTCAAATTCTGCTTGTGCTTTTCTTTTAATGCAAGTTAAGACTAAGTGTAATATTTTTCCCTAAAACTAGAATATATTAATGCATGTTTGGAGAGTTTTAAAGTACCATGTTCAAAAACAGAAGTTATATTTTGCATATTAAGGCTCTGTGACATTCAGTGAGGGCCAGTACTGTGCACAGGGCGTATTTATCAAGATAATTTTGTTCCAAATAGTATAAAAAAATAGAGAAATTGCAATCTATATAGATATGTATAACCTTCATTACTGTAAATTTAGGGGAAAATGCATTACACAAGTTTATTCAGTATCATGATTTTGCACCAGTGAAACAATAAAGTTGCTATTAACACCTGTCGTATCATGTCTCTTCAGAGCCCACTGTTGAACCCAAAGCTGATGTTGAACCTTCTGATAAAAGTGAAAGAATTTTTTTTTTTGTAGGGACAGAAAATCAAGGCATAGTTAACCTGGCCAAGCTGGGCAGGTGCTGGCATTTCTAATGTAGGAATTTGTGATACAAACCCGGTGCTTCTCCACACGATGCTGGGATGATGTGTGCTCACATTTCAGAATGCTTTTATGACATACCTGGAGTGAGGAAGAATCCTACTGGATTCTGTGCCAGAGAGCTGAGTGCAAATGAAATGACAGTACTGTAGGAAAATGAGCAGTAGAGCATGGCCAGTAGCAGCTCCTGTGAAACTGGTCCAGTCCCTAGGTTAATGCCAGTTGCTGAAAGTTTTGACCTGTCTGGTTTGCCTTTACTAAATGTGATGTTCTAAAGACAACTGATTGAATTGCATTACTCCTTGAGTGACCACTGTTTTCTGAAATGTGTCCTGGCTTGATTGGATAGTAAACGAGACTTTGGTGGGATTGTTCAGTAATTTGGTGCTACCTGTTTTCTGAAAAAGGCAAATACAGTCTTAGGAAACAATTGCAGAGTAGGCAGCAATTAGATCATTAATATACTGATGACTAAGTCTGGCTTGGAGGGGAGGAGGAATGAATGGGGAGATAATTTAAAGGCTTTACTTCCCCAGGGATATAATTAATGCTGATTCAAAAAATCTTAACATGGCTCTGTATCTGTTGATGCTGTTCCTTGTAGAACTGTTAAGCTGTTTTGTTATAGCACATCCATAGCAGAATGTGATGATGATGTTCATGTGGATACATTCATAGTGTAGGAATTTGCCCTCCTAGTTTACAGTATTTGCTAACCATGTTTGTTTAGTCCTCAGTGTCAGTCCGTGTAACTTAGGAAGTGTCTTTGAAATAAGTTTTGCAGTTTCAACTTCAGTCACCCAAATCTAGACTGGTGCTTTTTCCTCCTCTCCCATCTGTTAGGGCTACACAGTTACGACTTCCACAGCTTTTAATTACTTTTATTGAAAGTTTACAAAGTAAATAATTTCAAAATACTGCCTGTAAACTTTAAGATCAATTGTATTACCATGCATTTTGACTGTGGCAATGGACAACTGGAGCTGTTGAGTAATTATCACTTGTCAGCAAAGGAAAGCATCTGTTACGTTATGTAGTAAATGCTAATGATGGTGGAACAAACTTGTGTCATTAGTGATGCTCAGTGTGACACCTTGTGGGACAAATCTACTCCAAACTCAGGATCAGTTGTGTGAGCTGCTCCTGTGGATAGCACAATGGCAGAAACACCTTTGGGCAGTAGCAAGGCTGTAAATTTTAACAGACTTTGAGTCATGCCAGTCATGATGCATAACCTGGGAAATAGCTAAACACTTGAAGTCATACTTTCTTGACCAGGAATGGCCTGATGGATGGAAAGATTCAATGGGTGGGGTAGGGGAAAACAAGACTTTTTTTTTTTTTCAATCTAGCCAGAAGCAGTAAAGGTCTGTAAATGTTTAAAAAAGCTCTGTCATGAATCTCATAGACTACTTAGGCTTACTTTGTCTATGCAGCAAAACAGAGTAATACCCTCAGCCCTGTAAGGAGTGGAGTTTTGACTTCAGTAGATTCCTGCCCATGCAGGATCCTGGTGGGGGGGGCAGGAAGTCACTGCTGAGGAAGGGAATGCCTAGTGAAATTCTTCCAGTGGATAAGTTACCAATTCTTGTATCTCCTATTACAAAGCTCAAAACCCTTTTATATTTCTGTTCCTGGACTTTTTTCTACTAAATATTCCACTCTCTTCTATCTCCATCACCTTTTCCACTCAAATCAGTGCTCCCTTACCTGCTACAGTTGCTTAGCTTCTCTGGTAACATCACTGTTGTGCTGCCTCCTGTCCCATGCTTTTCCTATATTTACTTTTTTTCATTGGTCATGTCTTGTCTGGCTTGCCACTAAGTGGGGGGGAAAAGCATCCTGGACTTAACAACTGAGACCCTCGGTGTCTTCGAGTGGGTTTGGGATAAGATGTAACAGGTCCAAGATTAATGCTGTATGAAATCCAGTAATATTTACAGTTATTAAAAGTGACAGAGCCTGAACTCTAATTATTAGCTATGGAAGTTATGTTTTGTTTTCAGCACTTCAACACTAGTCCCCCATTACCAGAAAATACACTGTTAGTGTAATTTCCCAAAGAGCTTTGAAAAATGACCTTTTTTTTAATTGCTGTGACTTTTCCAGCTATGTGGATGGTTGTATTTTTACATACTCCTAAATATCTACATTTGTGCCTACTTACATAAAGTAAGATTCCATAAATATTTGCAGGTATTGCAATACTTGGTTTTTTGGTGCTCCCACCAAAATACAAGATATACTAATTTTCAGCCTTCGTACTTTTCACATCAAAATGTCAGGATGAATTTTGGCCTTTCGTGGACACAGGAGTTTTATGAAGGCTTTCCTAAAGCTCATGTGACACAGTGGGTAGAGAACAGGGTTAACGGCTGAGTTCACCCACAGAAGCCAGAACGAGATCTCATAGAGGGCAGAGTGCACACAGTGCCCATGGCAGGCTGCCCTGATGATCATCAGGAGTGTGTATGGAGCCCAGCACAGCCCAAACACGCAGACAATAACTGCTAAAGACTTTGCTACTCTTTTATCCCGGGAAAGTCTAAATCTGTTTGCCACAGTGTTAGCAATGTCCACTTTGCTGCTGGGGTGGCAAAGGCTTTCTGTTGCTTTGAAGAAGCCATTTGTGGGATGCGTGGTCTTTACATCCACCTGGAGGGGTGGAAGGTCATGACTGACATTCAGATTTGATGGCTGATTGCCAAGCTCAGCCGAGGCCTGAAGCCTTGGAGACTTTCTTGGGGGAAGAAGGCTGCTTGTTCTCTCCTCATGTTTGTCTCTGTTAGCTGGCTTTACAAAAAATACAGTGTGTTCCCTTTTCCCCCCCTGGAAATTCATTTCACAGTCCTCTTGACCAGGTGAGAGGTTTTCATTTCTGAGCAATGTGCGTTTCCTGATGTTGAGATAAATGCTTAAGTTAAAGTACGTAACAGTGATGAAAGGTGTAAAGAACTCAATAGTAGAGGCAATCATTAGGAAATACCAGTTGTAGAAGAATTCTGCGTGACATTCTCTCTCAGGGAGGATGCTCTTTTGGGCAATGTGCTCCCAGCTGAGAATGGCTGGCCCATAGAGGAGAAAAGCAGCAATCCATACAGTGATCATCTTCAGTCCTGCGTTTCTGGTCATCCCTTGCTGGGCCCTGTAGCTGACCTGAGGGACAAAAGTCACATACATTACACGTATCTCAAACAGTTATGTGGCTGCTTTAGAACATGGCCCTCTCAGTCACCTGTGAGGGTTGGTGAGAGACTGGTTTTGGATGAGGGTTGTACCAAGCTTGCTGGTACTGCAGAAAAGTTATTACTGAAATATGCCTTTCAAGAAACCTTATCAAGGTGACTGATTAAGTTCTCAGAACATGCATCAGATCTTAAAAGCTAGAAAACCAAGTCTCCTTCAAAGCAAATGACCACTGCTCTCCCTAGAATTGGTTGTCACCAGTTGCTTCATATTTAATTGCATTAGATGTGATACCGGTTTACCGAATGGTTGGAAAAGTGACCCTTTATTTGGATTTTTTAAATCATTTGAAATACACAAAAGGGTTTGAATTCACAGAGCATCTCATAAGTTCGTTTTTTTTCTACTTTGTAGAGAGACTTTTTTTCTTAATGTGAAAATCACACAAAAAATTTAATATACAACATCTTTTTCTGTTTGATATACTTCATTCTTCCATGAAGGACTTGCAAAATTGCTATTTGCAGTTAAGGTGCAGAGATGGAGTTGTGATATGCAAAGTACTTTACAGAAGAATAACTGATTTCCATTATTTGGAATATAGAGAGGCTAAGGTGCAAAAATAATAAGTGTGTCAGTATTACTGAGTCAGTAAGCCGTATGAGCAACAGAATTCATCAGAATCTTAAAGTCAAGATCATCTGCTTGTCTATTCTGATTCCCTCGAATATTTGTCCCTGCGGTACTGGACTCAAGCAGTGGCTTGGAATTCACCCTTCACCTCTCCATGGTGTTGCCACACAGTGTTTGGAATATGAAGTCCTCAGCCTTAAATTCTGTACAGGATTCATGTTTACTGCCCCCATCTGTGGGCCTTGATCTCCACAGCCAGTGCTGTTCTTGTAGAGGAGCCACAGAGCTGAGGAAATCTGAGTGTCTGAATTGGGTCTGATTTTGAAGTCCTTAACAAAAATACGAATGACTTCAGGAGCAGTCTTGGAGGAAGTTACCATATTCATTGAGATGGAGAGTAATTTGGAACTTCAGATCTTCCTGTTCATATGTTCTCATACTGCCCTAACCCAACAGTCATTTTCTGTACTCTTGCTTGGAGAGGGACTTTTATATGAGGGATTAATTCGAAGTATTTTAAAGTGGATGATTTTTTTCATTTATTATGACCAGTTTTCATTTCTGTTTCTGAAACCATCTAGTTTACATATTTATACTATGTGCATAGTCATGAGAGATTGGTCTATGAAAGAAAAATTCATGGCTAATTCAGAACCTAGAAAATAAAGGAATTCTGAGTGTTGACTGTTTAAGAATTAATCTGTTCATTTCTCCCTCTTCAAAAAGAAGTTGGTAAAACACCAAGGTGCCTATAAAATGCTGACTTGATTCTGCAGCCTCTCTTTGTACTTTGTGATTTACAATGAGCAACGAAACTAAATGAGCATTTTAAGAAAATGTGGGTGGAACATAACCAAGAAGTGTGTGTAGAAGTGTGAAACTTATTAACAAGATAAAATGTGTTACTTTGACATCATCCAAAATACTTTGAGGCATTATGGTCTAGGTGAAAATGAAGTGCAAAGTCTAATCTTCCTTTCTTAATAACTGGCATGCTGCAGGCACGGCTTGAGCTATTTGTGTCTCTAACGTCGAAACAGCATTTGCATCCTGTGAAAGATGTTAATTTATAATCTGCCACTTTTGACCCATATACAGCTGTACATACCGAATTCCCCTGACAGTTTGATACCCGCTGCAGGGAGGTCTCTGCCTTGTGCCACAGCTGGGCTGTGGCTCGGCTGCCGTGGGCTATCAGCTGCCGAGAGGGGCATGGCTGTGTCCTGAGGGAGCAGCTCTGGTTCAGCTAGGTAATACTTTTAAAGCTTATTCAAGATGCAGCTGGGGAGGAAATAAGTACACCTTGTTCTCTCTGCAGACACAGCCCGTGCCTGTTCCGAAAGCAGAGTACCTCCTTCCACTGTAAAAGTGAGAAGGAAATATATTTTCTGGCAAAGCCGATCACTCCCAGAACTATTTCTAAGACTGAGGGGAGCTGCCTCGATTGCCCCTGTCTCAGGTGCTGGCTGAGAGAGGGTCAAGGGCGTTGAGAGCCAGGCGCCCTAAGCAAACCACCCTGCCTGGAAGGGCAGCCCTGGAGCCCCTGCCGCGCCCTCGGCACCCCTTGCCCAGCCCTTACCGCTCTGGTGACACAGATGAACCTGTCGAAGCTGATCAGGACGATGTTGAAGACGGAGGCGGTGCACACCAGGTAGTCCACCACCAGCCACAGCTTACACAAGCCCCTGCCGAGCCTCCACTCGCCCGTCAGCACGTAGGGGATGTAAAGGGGGATGCAGAAGCCGCCTGCGGACAGAACTCGGCGGTGACACGGGTGGAGCGCAGCCCCCTCCCCGCGGCGCCCCGGCACTCACCCACCAGCAGGTCGGCGACGGCCAGGTTCAGGAAGAAGAAGTTTCCCTGCGTGCGGAGGCTCCGGTCCACCACGAACGCCAGAATGACCAGGGCATTGCCCAGCACCGTGGCCAGCACCAGCAGCCCCATGAGCGCGGCCAGCAGCGCGGCGGTGCCGGCGGGGAAGGGCCCGCCCGCCGCACAGGCGCTGCCGGACAGGTTGAGCCACGGCCCGTCCCGGCCCATGGTGCCGGCGGAACGCCCGCGGCGCTGCCCGGACCTGACTCTCGGCTGTAGCACCGCCCCGCCCCGCTCAGCGCCGCCGGGCGGAGCGAGGGGCCGGGCGGTGCAGCCCTGCCCTGTTCTTCCCTGCCTGTCCTGTCCAGCCCAGCCCAGCCAAACCCGCCCGCTGCTGAGGTGGCGCCGCTTTGGCAAAACTTCCCCGAGTTCGGTGGCGGTGCTGGGGACAGCGCACTGCGCCACCAAACTCCCGCCCGCGGCCGAAGCCCCGGGCTCTGGGGCTGGGCGAGAGCGCCCCGTGCCCGCTGCCCGTCCCTCCCCAGCCCGGCAGTGACGCTCCCCGCGCCTCTCCCGGTCTCTCCCAGTCCGTTCGCAGCCGCTTCCGGGGCAGCCTGGGCTGCCTGCCTTGTTCCCGTGACTCGTTCCCTACGCCGTACCTCAGCTCGTCCCCATGGCCCTCGGGGCTCTCGGATGGCCTCTGCTCTCTGCCATTCCGGGCGGACTCTGCCCTCTCGCCCTCACGGGATCCATCCTCTGCCTCTGCTGAGCTCTGCGTGCGGCCGCCTCAGCCTTTCCCTCCGGGACAGCGCTAACACCGAGCGCTACGGGCTCAGTGCTCTGCCTGGCTACGCGTTTTCACAAAATTTGCAGGAATTAGGTATTTACGAGACGTCTCTTTCCAGAACTGGCAGTGGCCTTGTACAGTGTTTAAAGTGCATCGTGGCAGTGATGTCAGGGAGCCAGTTTTACCACAGAAGGCAGATCTGTGGTAAAAAAACCAAACCCAGGAGCAGCCAGGACAGGGCCAGGGCCTCCCTCAGCCGCTGAGGTGGCCTGGGGAGCACGAGGGGGACACAGTGACCCCTGAAAGAGCTGCTCAGACTCCTGAAGTTTGTTGACTTTGAAGGGTAATTCAGAAGAGGAAATACAGCCTTACCTCTGCTCTCCTGATTTGGCCCACTGGATCTTCATCTGTCTTAAAATACGTGGCCATTGAGGGATGAGCTTTGCCTCCCTTTCCATGAGAGTTCCATGGAGGCTGTGAGCACTTTGGGATTTGCTGCCTTCGGAAGGGCCCCTTTATCACTAAAAGACAACAGAACTTGCTCAAAACCAACGCATTATCTTCCCTTGATTCAGCCAGTGTTTCACATGTGGTAAACTCCTCTTTTATAAAAGGTTTGCATAAATCAGCAGTTTGAAATAACAAGTTTAGAAGCAATTACAGCAGCTTTCTAAAGAGAACTATTCCAGTGGGCATCAGGTAAGACAACAAGAGCAGCCGAATAACTTCTCTATTGTCCGGGATGGAGCATGTGTTCTCGGGGTAACAGTGGACTGGCCTTCTCCTCAGGGAAAAAGATCAAGCCTTTGTCAATGCTGGAAGTACAAATTACAGGCCAGTTAATCCGTGTAAATCAGGAGCTCCACTGAGGATATTTTGCAATTTACACTGCTTATGATACGGCGAGTCCAGAGACAGAAATGGCATCTACATTCTGATTCTAAGAGCAGAATACTCTTTTTTACTTGCTCCTGTATCATTATCTCCCTAAAGCAAATAGGTAAAGCCATGCAGAACAAAAGTGAAAGGAGCAATGAAGCTTGTTACTACAGTAATTATTATTAACCCCTACTTTGGGGACTCATTTTCTCTACCCTTTGAGTCCAGTTGGCAGTTTTCCATTCACTTCAGTTCGGACAAGATCAAGCTTGTGATATTTACTGTTCTCTGATTGTGTTGTGGTATATAAAAGATAAAGAGTCAGCTAAGAGACTCAGAAGAGAAAAAACAAATATCTCAAGCACTAGGAAAACAGGGGAGAATTTATTCTTTCATGAATAATTGCTATACTCTTTAACTCCTCTAATGTAAAGTAATTTTACAGCAGCTCAGTGAATTTGCAGCATGTAAACTTGTGTTCTTTATGTGAAGTAGCTTTTGTAGTGTTTTACCTCCTGGCAGATTTTGAGATTCTCAGTAAGTCCCATAATTACCTTTACTGCCTTTTAATGCTCCTTTATTATTGCTGCTTTGGCAAGGGTAATGTCTTAACAAAACTCTGTTCCTAAAAACATGAACCATCAGTCCATAACTGCATTTTGGAGATTTATTGTTGAAGACTGTGCTAGTGCTGCCCAGAGACCTTGCAGACAGCAGATCCAAGTGTGCATTAGGTGGGTAGCACTCTCAGAACAGCAGGTTTTAAAATGCAGACTTCAAGCATTTTCTTTTACCCTTTTTTTTTTCATGTCCTGTGAGTTACTGTCTTTTTCTGAAAACATATTTTGTTCTTTATCTTTCTCTAATCCTCAGAACAAGAAACATAAATTATTAGAGTTAGTAAAGAGGAATGACAATAGCCCAAGAAAATAATAAAAAATGCAATGTTATTTTCCAAGGCATATCAATACTGATATGTTCTGAAATTTTAACTTTTGTTTCCTTTGATTTCCTGTAATTGTTTTCACTTTCAAAGACATCCTTCAGTAATTTCGGAGACCTGTCTGAATCATGCCATTTCCCATGACTCGAGCGTATGTGGGTGAGTAAATCCAGAGCAGTGACAGAAAAACAGAATGATTTTCCCACACTGCAGCCAGATAACACTTTTCCCAGAACAGGCCAAAATCAGCTTCTGAAAAGACTTGGGAAACGACTTGGAGGGGGATTACACTCCAGCTGGCTGTAGAGCCTGTTGGGCCACAGGGTGCTGAAGACCACCTCAGCTGGTATCTTCTCTGCGGGACAGTTAAGTAAGGTAATAAATACATTTACATTGGGTCTTTGTCTGAATCTGAACCCAAAGCTGAGTCGTTGTGCCTTTTGCCAAATAGCACTGTGTACATAATGTTCTTCCTGTTGTTCTTCACAAATATACTTAGTTTTAGTCATCAGATTTCACATGCAGGGCAGTTTTCTTGGTATGCCACAAGCTCTCTGGTACCAAAGCTTTACTGAAGGTTTGCTCCGTAGTGAACTGAAGGGCAGTTGCTGCAAATTTCAAGAGTGGGATGCCATAGCTGGAACCTTCACTTCTTTAAAAGAAACTATGCATTAGTAGTTTTGCAAGTCTTGACAAAATATTTTCTTGTTAATAGCCCCATTTAATATTTAGAGGTGGTTGTCAACTATCCTCTTGCTGTAAGTGACTGGTATTTTGGCCAGGAAAAGAGGAACGATTTTTAGACTCTCTGAGAAAATGCATATAAGGCTTTATCACCTGGGAAATTAAATCCTGCTGTTGGAGCTGATCCTAGTTAAATGAATGGGGAAAACTAAATTCTGCCATGAGCATTTCCTATTAGCCTTATACCCTTTGCCAGCCAGGGTTTTGCTTGCATAGTGATTCCCTTCATCTTTTTTTAATGTTTTGTAGAAGTCTTCCTGTATATGATGCAGTTCACATTTTCTACTTGTTCCCACACATGCAGAGAAAAGTCAGCTGTTTGATGTGTGCCAGTGGAAAGGCATCTGCTTCAGAGTACCTCGTGTCACCTACCTTTTACTGAGAAGGTATTTTCTCTTCCTCGGCACGGAAACATCCTCTAGAACTTAGTCCTGTGAATGATGTGGCTGTGGGATAGGAATCTTTGTGTAGATGTCAGAAGCAGCAGCTGGTTGGAGTTAATCCCAGTCTGGTTTCAAGGCACTTGGAATGGAATGGCTCTAGCACAAAGAAAGCAGACTGCAGCCCCTTTGGTTTCTGGTGAGAGGCATCATCACCTGCTCAGACATCAAGAAACTGGTTTCCATCCTCTTCTAGTGTGACTTAATGAAACCCTACTGTGGTCACATGTGGAAAAGAAGCAGAATCAGGGAGGTAAGAAGAGCCAGGCTGGGGTGATTGGGGTCTGCTCTGTGTTGTGCACTTCAGGGGAGGCCATGATTGCCATGTCCCACTCCGTGGGAATTCACCCAAATATCAGAAGCCTGAGATCCCCATGATGTCTGGCTTTATTGTTTTAATAAAAATTTGTCAAGAAGTCGGACTTGCAATTTTGATGAACACAGATTAGAGATTTGAAATATGATTTAAGTAATGGACTTGGATAATTAGGCTGCAATAAATAGAAATAGTCATCCCATAGGCAATTGCTTTAAGGTTACACCAGAATTTTATTAGCACTGAGAAGCATGGTAAGAAAATACAGGCACTCAAAATAGCTTTGTTTCTTTTTGTTCCTTCTGGATTCATTCAGCAGTTTCACCTGTTATTCCTGGTACTCTGTATTACCAGTGCAGCAGTCTGGCAATTCTAGCCAGAGTAATTCTCAAATTCTGGGCAAGCAGTGTTTCTGGCATTTGAATGTATCTGCACAGCACCGTCTTTTCCACCAGTAGATGGCATTCCCCAGGAATAAGCTGGAGGCATGGCTGCTTTCTGTTTCTTCTGGTCCAGCATTCCCCAGGAATAAGCTGGAAGCACATCTGCCCTCTGTTTCTCCCCCTGGCCCCAGCCAGGAAGGTATTTCTGTAGCAAGCTGATAATAAGCACAGATTTACAATATTCTCCCCAGCATCCCTAAACATGCATTTTATCTGTATCAGAAGTCACTAGGCATAGTGGATACTGAAAGTTCATGTAAATTCTGACCATAATTCATCCCTCGAGGCTAATTAAACACAAACCTGCAACTTCATTCTCAAGAATTCCCTATGCTGCAAATCCTTGGAGACCAGGAGGTTGTTCTGGGGAAGTTTCATAATGTGATTGCTTTGTTTTCATGCTCTTTTTCCAGCATAGCTTTCTGTGGGAGACAGGATTTAAGTCACTCGGCCTCATCTGGTTTGGATATTCTTATGTTAGCCCATGGTTTTCACCGTCTCTGCCTTTATCATAATCAGAGCCAGATGATGAACACATGCATCAAAGGGAAACATAATTAGGGGTTTGCTGTTGAGAGCAGCCTGCATCTAGCAGGACAGTGCAAGACTGAATAATAAATGAACATCAATTCTGAAAACACTCATTCGTAAGGTACTAAACTAAGATACCTGGTGTGTTGGAGGAAAGGATATCAGAAACATTTTCTGAAATTCAGAAGAGAGTATCAGAATTAGCCATTTGTGTTGGAAGGCAGTGCACAGACCTGGCCTGATGTCAGACCATTCAAAGCCGAAAAGACAAAGTGTTTTGAGTTACATAGGTGAAATTTGGTTATATTGCAACGTTCCTTAGGCTCATGTTTCCTTCTGTGATGTGGCAGAGGTAGAACCATTTAGCCCTCTCTTCATTCACGTGTTCAGGATGGAAGCTGAAAGACTGAGGAGAAAACTGAACTTGAGTTCCCCACATCTGTAGAGGTGCTGCAGTGACAGCTATTGCAGGGAGAAGAGCGAATTGCAACCTGTTTATTTGGACATGTGCTTTGGTTTTTTATGAATAACCCCTGGCCAATTTTTTTATTCTCCAGGAGAATGCTGTAGTTGTAGAATTCCAGTATATACACAACTCCTTGCAAAAGAGATTTTACCATCTAAAATTGAGAAAATCAGTAATTAAAATCTGTTTCTTTGAGAGTTTCCTTTTGGCTAGTTTTTGTAGCTTTCCTCTCAGTGTGCTGCATGTTTGTGGACCTTTTCTTAATATGCCACACACAGTGTGAGAGCCAAAGCTCCTCACTCTGTGTAGTGGTGGCCATATCACATGGGGAGAGGAGCATCTGAGAGGCATCAGAGTGCACAGGAGGTGTTACAACATAAGTGGAGTTGTGCAGTTGTCTAGGTATAAGCAGTCTCTTCTTGAGGGGAAAAAATACAATTTTGTGAAAGGGTACTATTTAACAGAGCTGCAGAGCTGGTATCTATGGAAACTTAAAAACTACTCTTGAGAGAGAGTCGAGGAATGGCTGGATAATTAGCATTAAATACCTCTTTAATGACAAATGTTCGAGTCAATGTGTCTCACAGGAGACTTACAAACTTCAGAATTATAGATGAAAGAAATGCTTGATCACAAGGATACTCTTCCACACTGTCAGAACAGCACAGAAGTCTGTAATTTATCAGTCTACAAAGGATTCTCTGAAGCCGTGGGCTGGCTGCATGGAGGATGTCACCTAGGGAGGAGATAAAGATCACATCAGAGGTGAAAGCCTGGAAAAGTCAGCACATGGTATGTACGATATATGAAGGCTCAGCTCACAGTGTGGCTGGGAACCAGAGACTGGCACAGGGTGACAGTTAAAGAATGAGCTGTCAGGTCATGAAGACTTCATTAAAAGATAGTAACTGACAGCAGAATAATAGGGGACTTTAATGGGTAATAACATTTCTGCTAGGTACGTCTGTAATAATGAAAATGCCCTTTTCTTGCTAATACCAGGACCTGGTAATTATTGTCGGGGGATTGTCTTGCTCTTAGATTTGCACTGTATTTTATAGTCATTGAACCAGCCTTCAGTGCCAGTTCAGGAATGGGAATTCCATCCCCTTTTATCTTCCTTCAGCTGTTAATATCAGCATTTTGATTTAACTTATGATTTCATTTATACTTCCTTCCATGTTCCAAGTGACCTCATCCTGTTTATAAAAAAAAAAAGATGTTTTCTCCCTAAGCCTTTCACTGAAGTTTTGACCTTTCAACCAAGAAATTCAAGGATTTCAATATGTGTGTATTTATTATGTCTGACTCATAAAAAAACAGCTTCTGACACGGCTCTGCATTTTTGTAGCTTTCAGATTGTCACCACAACAACCCATGTATGCTGTCTATGAGAGTCAAAATCCAGATTTCAGTGGAGTATTTGTTTGGTCCTCATCATGAAATATTTAAGAGATGGTCAGAAGAAGAAAGTGATCTGGGATTTATAGAAATCAGCGAGACTCTTCTGCATTTTTTCATGCAGCTTCACATCTCAGTCTAAATGTTACGTGAATTACATGTCTTTTCATTTGTTGCTCTGCAGGGGTACTGGTGTAAATTAACCAGATTCTGCTGAGTTTGCAAAGTAGTTGCCTCCCAGGGTTAATCAAGACACCAGCATTTGGGGTCTGTGCTTCCCAAAGACTATCCAGAGTGACCTTGGCTTTGAACACTGGAACTTGAATTAGATTCCTGAAGTTCCTGTGAATACTCACTCATCCATGTCTGCCTGATGGGACACAGTGTAGATTCATCAAATTAATTTTTCATCTTGCTTGCAAGAAGGATGATGAAAGAACTGCTGTATTAAAATTTGATACTCATGCTTTGATGATGAGTTCAGTTTTATTATTTGTACAAAGAATATAATTGAAGTGGAGTGGAAACACAGGTGCTGTACTTTTAGCTGTGTGGTGAACTTGTCATCTCATCGTAGACACTAATGAGTTTTTTTCCACCAGATCAACCTTCAGATTTTCTCTGATACAGCAACAGCTTTATTTATTCCATGGACAGGGTGAAGAATTTTTTTGGAAATTTCAAGGTGAAAAGGGTGTAACATTTCTCAAATGTTCGCCCCTACACTGTGTTCGCCCCGACACTGATCATGACTGATCCATGCTGATTTTTCTGAGAGGTGACACTATGGTAAATGACAAATGACAGTACAATTGTTAATGATAGATATTACTGGCATTTTTCTCTTCACCTGTGTAGGTTTTCAAGGGCTCCTTACAGTTAGAATCAAGCTCTGATGCATCTGTTCAGGCTGTGACCACCCTTTTGAGTCCAGCCTTAATGGGAACACTTAAACAATAAGAGGTTATTGGCTAAGAAGAATCTACTCCAAAAGAAAACCTTCCATTGCCTTCCTATGAAATACATCAACATCTGTGGAAGTTGCCTGTGTGTCTCTTCAGCACTTTATGGTTTGCTCTGTTTTGTTGGTTTTTTCCCTTTAGGATTCTCTTCTTTAGTGATTATGCAGAAGCTGTGGCTGCACAGGAACTTTTCACAGAAGCAGAGATGCACAATGGATGGGATGCTTGGCAATCGGCAGGTAAGTGGTATACAACCAACCAGAAGATGTCATCTTAAAATATTTTTCTACTTAGTCATCTCTAACATGAAACTAAGAAAAATAAGGGTTGTTTTGTTCTCTGTGGCCATAGTCTTTGCTTTAACTAGGTATCACAATTTGATAGCAGCTTCATTTTCTTATTCAGAATCTCGTACAGACTTCACTCCTAAGCCAATGTCAGGGCGGATGCTCCCTGAACAGCCTGTGTTTTTCTCAGCTGCAGAGTCAGCACATTCATCACCACATCCACTCCAGTTCCAGTTTGCTAACAAGACTACCTAAACCCAGCAGAGCTGCTGCCTGCTTCAAATGAACCAGCTGCCTTTTCCAGCTGCTGCTTCAGCAGGCTGTGGGTCTCCATCTGTTTTGGTTGCAACAAAACCTTCATGTTTTAAAGGATCTGCTTCTATCCCCAGCTAACCTTATGAGACCAGGATCCCACTTAAAAACCAACAAACTATGCAAAGAAATAATTTGGGCAAGGTTTCCTGTTTCTGAGCAGGTATTTGTACTTTTAAATTCTCAGTTACACTCAAAGTTCATGGCTCTGCAGTAACTGTTAAGGATGTTAAGCTGGCAACAAGGGCCATGCTAAGTAGCTGCTTTGGAGGGAGATGCTTTAGAAGAGAGCAGTGGTGCCAGGCTGAGGCGTCTTACTTTAGAGTAAGATAATAGATTATATCATATCATATAATATCATATCATATTTTGTTATTTGTATCCAGGGCCTCAGAAAGCTTAAATGCATAACATAATGAATAAAGTATAAGAACATCCCATATATCTATGGTATTTAGGCTAACCTGATTTCACTAGAAGTCACTCCCATTTCTTGTCACAGGTAAAATATTTGCTGTACTTTCCCTTCTAGTACCTAGGAGGGGGGTTTTGTATCACTTGTGCTTTTTTTGGGTGCAGCTATAATCTGCTCTATTACTGATTTCATGTTGTCTTTTTCTAGACTAAGGTTTCTCTGTGCATGTTTATATGCATTTGTACAGACACACCTCAAATACATTTTCTGTCCTCTCTTAAAACTCACTGCTTTTGCTTGGATTTCTGCTACTGTTTTGGTTTTTCAGCCCCCACTTTTATGTTTTATCCTTGAGTTTTGTCCTGGCTGTGCAAGTTTCTGGAGGGTGTTTTGGTTCCCATGCAGCACAACAGCTCAATGTAAGTGGCATTGCAGTGTGAGTGACACTGAAAATAAACAGATTCGGTCCTGGCGTTTTATTAAGAGCTGCTGGTTTTTATCATTCCCAAGTATGTATCAGCTCTGGCAAGGAGTTGTGACAGGTTGTTTTTACCAAGCTAATTGGACAAGTGATGAGTGCAGTAACTCCTTTCAGTCTTTCCAGTGCAATATCTGGGACGCTTCTTTTTGACCTATTACATACTTTGAAAAGCCAGGCTGTGTGTTGGTATTAGCAGAGTTCTATAAAGAATAATGTTTGATAAACTCAAGGAAATAGCTACAGATCTGGATGGATGAGGCATATAGAAAGTAAATGTATGTAAATATGGGATATTCCAGTTTGGACCAGGTTGGATGGAGTTAGAGAAAACCACTTGCTGTTATCTCCGTGTCATCAGTAACAGAGCTCTGAACAAAACCATTGTCTCTCCCTGCCCCTCTCAGCCTTATCTTCTCAGAGGTGAAAGATCTGGCTCAGTGTCGCTGTTGGGGTGGCGAAATGACACACGTACACACGAATAGTGCCTCGATTAAGGGCCAAAAGCCATTTATTAGCAAAGCAGCTTCTTTTTATACACTTCTGTAGGTTATCATTCGTGCTACAGTCACTGGCTGCTACATTACTTCAGTAGATTCATTGGCTGTATGAACTACAATATACTGCCACTGGACACCTATAGCGCAGGCACTCAAGCATTTAGAAAAATAACAGGTGCAGCTGTATGTTGCTGGTTTTCTCCTGTTGTTTGGATTTCTTGCTTCTGTTGATACTACATTTTCAAGGGTAGAAACTAATAGTTTTTCTTCTCACGGGCTTTTCTCACAAATAGAAGCGAACTGTCTCCAACTTTGGATCTGTGAAGGCTTCGGACTAGCTGTCGGCCTCAACAGCTCAGTACCAGTGTTAACTCCTGGACAGCAACACCTTTTTGTGATATGGGAAATGAGGACTGTGCCATTTCTTGGCAGCTTTTGAGAGGAGTCTGTCTGCTGCCTTGTCAAAAGCAGGATCTCTCACTGGGCACATTTGTTAGAAGCATATTGGTGATATTCCTGTGAAGGCTTTTCAGGTCATCTGCTGTATTTCAGTGCCTGCTCACTCCTCCAGACTTCATCAGGAAAACAGGAGCTGGTGTGTCACGCAGGGTGCTGTGATAGGGATGACTGATACACTGTTGCCACTGACAACATGGAAGCCTCTGCATTTTTGTACTTGGAGTGGAGTTAATGAATGGAGGGAATCTGGGATGAAAAAGTCAGTGACGAGCACATGCCAGGGGTGTGGTTACAAGTGCTGCAGAATGCTTGATACCAAGAGAAGGATGTTAGTAAAAGATGCTTTTTATGAACTAGATTTGGAATAGTGGAGTTTTAGCTGTCTAGCAGGAGGCTGCATATTTAGTATGTTACAGATGAGACAGGAGGAGGGCATGAACAAAGTCAGCCAGCCTTTATTCGTCAGCACCCTCATGAACACAGTTGTTGTCATCCCCTGGGAATACCACACTGCCAGGCACTTCCCACCCAGCTGAGCACATCCATGCTTCCCTGTGACTCCAGCTCCTGGAACAGGTGCTGAGAACACCTCAGCAATACCGCCTGGGAGCTGTGGGAATTAGGCCACCCTCTACTGCCTGTGCTCTAATGCAGCTTTAGTGGGATTTTTATTGCTTGCTCCCCCCAAGCTTTGTTCCAGCAACAGGTGGGGCCACTGTCCCTCCATGTGTGGGGCTGAGCTTTCTGCCTCAGGAATACTCTTTGCTTTTAAGTTGCCCTTTATTTCAAACAGCGTAACAGCTATCCTGTTCAGAGAACAAGGGTATCACAGGAGGGGGTCTAAAAGGATGTAGTAAAAGAAAAAGCAATAAAATACAATTTTTCCTGTGTTGGAAAGCAAGGAGGGAAGCTGGCAAGGGAGAGAGCTCATTCGCCGCAGTCCTGTTTTAAGGATAATCACTAGTTAGTTTGTGAAGAAGCCTGACTGTACAGACAGAGCAATGGATTCTCATCAGCACACAGTGCTTTGCTTTGCTCCCAGCAAAAAAGGTAGATCTAAAAAAGGAGCATAAAAACAACATTAAGAACTTGGAAATTATTTAATTTAATTT
>VYZQ01065918.1:0-11945 GCA_013400655.1 Mystacornis crossleyi
TTTATTATTTTAATTTTTTTCTTACTAGATTGTGCGTGTGTGTTTTGTGAGAAAGTTGTAGTAGTTTTTTTTCATTACAGCTTTGTTTTTCTCAATAGTTCAGGACGGCAGCTAAGTGAAGTCTTCATTCAGCTCCCATCCAGGAAAGAACTACCAGAGTATTACGAATTGATCAGGAAACCAGTGGACTTCAAAAAGATAAAGGTAAGGAATGGAGGAATTTTGGAAGTGGAGATTCCTCCATTTCTTTTTGTTTTACAGAGAGTGAGCATAAAGTTGCTTTGAAAATAACAATGTGAATATTTCATGCACCTGTATTGGTGGATTAGATTTTAAACACTGTCACACACCTTGTTAGTAATTTTGTTTAGTGTATATTGCAGTGTATCACTGTATTTTCAAGGTCAAATCAAACTATAGTAATGTGACATGAATGACACTCTTGAGAGATGACATCTCAGTGCCTTTTTTTGCAAAGACCTAATTGTGAATCTGTCAACAGATTTGGTAAAAACACAGTTCTAGAGGAATATAGCTATCCCTGCATTTAAAATCACAGAACCAGAAAAATCCTGAGTTGGAAGGGACTGACACATAACATCAAGTCCAACTCCTGGCTCTGCATGGGACACCCCAAGACTCAGACCATGTGCCTGAGAGTGTTTTCCAAACATTTCTTGAACTCTGTCAGGCTGATGCTGTGACCACTTTCCAGAGGAGCCTGTTCAGTGCCCAGCCACCCTCTGGGTGAAGAACCTCCTGATATCCACCCTAAACCTCCCCTGACAGCTTCAGGCCATTCCTGTGAGTCCTGACACTGGTTGCTAGAGGGAAGAGATCAGAGTCTGCCCCTGCTCTTCCTGCCATGAGGAAGTTGTAACTGCAGTGAGGTCTCCCATCAGTCTTCTCCTCTCCAGGCTGAACAAGCCAAGTGATGTCAGCTGCTCATACAGCTTCCCCTCTAGACCCTAGCCTCACATCTTAGAAGAGCTGGGTCTGATCCAAGCTGTGTTTGGTAGATAGGGTTTAGGCGGTATATTTCACCTTGGGTGATATCGTAATTCTGTATCTTTCAGTGGTGTTACAGTTATTTTGTTTCTTTGCTAGAAAGAGAAAACTGGAACTTCTTTCACCAAAAGAGCTCAATTTCTCTTGCTTTTAAGCCGTAGAGTTCACAAAGAAATTGCTTAATTTTTGCTCCTTTACCTTGATGCATTTTTTGAGTAAAACCTTAACAACATGGTTGAAGATTTTCCGTGTTTTAAACAGATCCTTATCTTGATGCTTAGGTAAAATCTTTTAAGAGAAAGCTTTTAATGTGTTGACTCAAATATTAATTCAATGTCCTCTCTGCTGTTCTTCTTTCTGCACCACTGCCTATCAATACTTGTCTTCATTTCCTCAATAAATGCTACAGGAAAGAATTCGCAACCATAAATATCGGAGTCTTGGGGATTTGGAGAAAGATGTCATGTTGCTGTGTCACAATGCTCAGACATTCAACTTGGAGGGATCTCAGGTCTGAATGAGTTAACTTCTGTTAAACATACAGGTTTCCCCTATCTAATTTTTTAAAATAATGATTATTATTTTTGTATATAAACTCTCTGTTTCAGTTCTTACTTTGAATAGAGAAAAATGTTCACATTCTTAGAATCCAGAATTCACTGGATGCAGCTGCAGTGTGGGTATTTTCAGAAAAATTGCTTTTAATGCTAATTCTGAGATAAGTTTTTTCTGATCTATGTGTACTTCAAAGCTGCAGTAAGACTTTTTGAATCTTTGGTAAAAGGCAGTGTGTGTAGAGTGATACATCAGTTTAGGTTTTCTACAGTGTATCACAGAAGGAGCAGATGTAACAGTACAGCTCTAGGACAGGATGTTGAGGAAATACATCATAGAAAGCTCTTCATTTCTGCTCATGGAAGATAAAAATTCAAGGTTGTCCATCAGTAAAGATGTATATGTGAAACTTTCCATCCTCGGAAGCCTCTGATTTTTAAAATTTTTTTTATTGTTGGAAGGTCAGTGTCCATTTTATGAGACAGTAGTAATAAATCCCAGGTGAGTCTCAGAGGCTTAGAAGGTGAACTCATCTCAAACAGATGTTTCTCACACATGAATGGGCTCAGAATTCAAAACAGAGTGCTGATACAAAAGGAAAGACTATGAAATCTTGATGATAGATGAGAAAGATAAGAGACAGATGAGAAAGTTGTGTCACTATACAGTGAAACACAGTCTTGCAAGATTATTTTTATAGATGCAGTACAAAAAGTGTGATGCAAACACAATATTCAGTTGAAACAGAGACCATGAAGACAGCTTCCATAACATGCAAGGGATAAAAAAAGATGTCAATAGAAGCCTAAATAAAAGTAAGCTGAAGGATGATGCTGCTGATAACGAATGTCTTCTGAAAATTTCTAAACATCAGTGATAACATTTAGCTAAACTGGAGAGTTTATGTTAAAATTTGAGAATAAAAATGAGTATGGAATTTATTATGAAGAATTTTTGGATTCAGTGCATCATTTAGTTATTATTTTTGATATCAAGAGACAGAAAATGTTTTCTGTAATATGTACATGTGATATTTTTACTGTCTTCAGTTACACGGAAACAACTACAAATAAATCAACTGAAAATATTTTTTGAAATAAATTAATTATGGTAGAATGCTTGGGGCAAAACTTTGCTACACGTCCAGATGTAAATTTTCAGTTTACTGCTTATTCATATAGCAATAAAATGGCTATATAAGATACTTATAAGTATCTAATTATAACAAGAGGGGGAAAAAACTGAAGAAAGTTAGTAACAAAAAGTATGACTGAAACTTCAGAAGATGGTAAGAGCTGGTAGAGGAGATAAAGAGAGGTAAAGAAAAACCAATAGTGAAATGGGAAGAATAATGAAATCACTCACATCAGAATGACTCAACCTGCTTACGGAAAACTGGTGTCTTGTTAGACAGAGGTGATAGAATTGAAAGGAGTAATCCTCAGTGGGTAGAAGTGTCAGTAGATATTGCTACTCTGGAAATAACCTAACATGTATCAATGTTGTAGTATTACTTTCTGTTCCAGTGAACCAACATTAATTACCAGACCTAATATTACTTTTTATAGCATGAAGCCGAAATGATCTGTGTCTAAGATTTTTCTTTTTTTTTTTTTTTCCTGTGAAATTCTCACCCCATTCATTTTGATTTCCCCTGAGCTGCAGGATACTTCTGCAGTAGTTCCCCAGTTTCCCAGGCTTCCTTGCTACCTTGTGTTCTTTGTTATAGTTCTGGTCTACCTTTGCTCTGACATACCAGTTGACTTCAGTAAACTAGATTATTTGTGTGTGCACTCAAAACAAAAGGGCTAATTCAGGTAGTTGTTTGAGCACACAGTGACTTCCAAGTGTTCTGTTAGTGTGGTGCATGCTGCTTTTCCTTGGAGCAAACCAGTTCCGTCTGAGATGGAAGCTTATTCAGGGTTTTCAAGGATAGAATGACTTTATGTGTTAAGTCTTTTGTCCTCAGTGAAACCTCAGTGTTTTGAAAAGCTTTTCATGTTGTAATGGTCAAATGACACTCAGATGTGTACAGGGTTAAAAATGCAGTGTCTCTTCAAACAGAAGATTTCTCATGAATGTTGTCATTTGTTGTGAAGTTCTTCTGTTGTTATTTCTCCCTTTTTGAAGGAAGTTCTACTGTCATTGTTGCTTGATCTTTTGAAACCTGATGGAATTGGGTTTTTGTCAAAATAATAAAATTTCTATTTGCACAGCTTTTCATGAAGCAGCCCCATGGGGTTTTTGTGTATCAAAACAGATATGAATGTTACATAGTCCATATAGTAATATACATAGTAATTCCTTATAAAAAAAGTTAAAATAATTTTTGAGACCCCTGTATTTCATTGGGAAACTCTGTTTAAAAGTCTGGGTCACATTGATGCCCTAAATAGGTAGTGCCCAGCATTAAAAAAAATAAAATATTGTACAGGTCTTTAATTCTTTTTGTCTTAGAAAAGTGTTTTGTGTGAAAAAAACCAGAAGGTTAGTTGAAACAGGCATTCCTAGAAACAATTGAAATGCTAGGTTTATGTATAAGAAAAAGAAATACTTCTCAGGAGGAACTTGGCAAGTTCTATCAATAGCTGACTTGAAAAGAAGTCGCTATAAGAGAAAGTAAACTGTTATTTGACTTTTAGGAAGCAAATTCCAGAGTTGCACAGCTCACTAATGTCATAAGACAGGAGAGCAGCCTTTTCAAAACATTGATGATTACTTTTTATAGATAATAGATATAAAAAATTTTACCATGCTTGAGAGCAGTCAAACGTCTCATAACAAAAAGCACAGAGGAACTTATAGAATGGGTAACAATCCACAGTGAGAGGCAGTTTTTCAAAAAAAGCACTTGGTAGTCAAGTGAAAAGAGTAGGAATTGGATATTTCATGTTAACTATTCTGATTAAACTTCTTCTAATTTGGTTTGCTGAACCCACAAAGTATTAGAGCAGTTTTACCATGTTTAGCATACAGATTGCATAATGGCAGCCAAAAATCCTTCCATTATCTTTTTCACAAATACCCACCATCCTTTTATACAAGAAAGAGTGTCACCTAGCGAGAGGAGTAGAATGACAGACAGCCAAGGTAGATGATGATGATGATGACGACTACGACAACAATGATGATGATGATGACAAAATCAAATGCAGTCTGTGACTCTGTACTCTTCTGTAATTATTCTTAATTGTTTAGTGCTGAATTGTCCAGTGCTTATCTTCTGACATTTTAAAAAACAAACTTCACAAGGTCATTTGTTCACATGATGACAAAGAACCAGATACTTGGCAACACAAGATTTTTACTGTGTTAGTCTAAGAAATGTGTTACAAGACAAAAGCAGTCACTCTTGAGAGTCACCCCATGCTTGAGGTTAAAGAGAAAATCTGATGTGCCCAAGATACTTTGGATACTACAGAATGTTTAGGAACACATTTTAGTTTTAGAGCAAGCCCTGGGGTTTTTTTTCAGTCTTTTTAGATCTGAGAGGAAGGAAGATGAGCTGCTTGGGATAAATTATTTTCCTTGTAGCCACTTTGGATTTCAGAAAAAAACTAAAGATAATTAAATGAGGGTTAGCCATTTGTCATTATTAACTGTACTGCCAGATGATAACCCATGTTTTAATTAAGGTGTTTACTGCTGAAGTCTGTTCCTTTGGCAGGGTTTCAAGGCTGTTATGATCTGATGAAAATGCACAATAGTTCCTGTGGTAGTAGAAATAATTTAAAAAACCACCAACCAGACATTTTAGATGGAATACATTGTAAGAGTTGTTTCTTTGCAGCTCACTACTGACAAATTTCTTCATTTAGAGCTTGAAGAACTTAAGTTGGCATTTCTTGTACATTTCATGCAACAAATATTGTTACTTGGTATTTGAAAATGCCATGTACTGTATAGATTTGTGCTGGAAATTAAAGTCTGTGCTGTGCATTTTTGATCCTGCTTGTCTTCATAGTTCTGACAGAGATTTGTACCTGTGCTGTAGATCTATGAGGATTCCATTGTTCTTCAGTCGGTGTTCAAAAGTGCACGACAGAAGATAGCCAAAGAAGAAGAAAGCGAGGATGAAAGCAATGATGATGAAGAAGAAGATGAAGAAGAAGAGTCTGAATCAGAATGTGAGTCCCCTGCTAGATACTGAAAATAAAGTATATCTGGGGATGGAAGAGGAGGTTTTGCTGTTTCTGCATGGAAACTTGATTATAAAGTTCTGTTTTCCATTGGTGGAAGTAGTTTCTTACTAAGTTTGCTTGGGTGTTAACACTGTTCTAGTCTTTCAACTGGATGTTCTGGCTTACTTCTACTTAAACTATTTTTAAGCCAGAAGCAAATCACAGAGGTGCTTTGTGGGCGGCCATAACTGTTTATAAGCCCTTCAGGGCCTGTTCATGCTATCTGTAAATGGAAGTGCCTGGAAAGGCTGGAGGCAGTCTTTATCCACAAATAACCTTCAGGCGTGGTGTGACGTACAAAGTTCATCACATGGTTAAGAACCAGATGATGTTGAAAACACTCTCCAGTGTGACAGGGACTCAGTGGAACTCTGATTCAGAACACTCATTAAGTCCCTGCAGACTTGGAAACATGATGAAGTGGAAAAGGAGGATTCCTTCACTGCACTTTGTGCCATCCAGTACATCTACCCAAACTCCAGCTACCCCTTTTCTCTGGTTACAGAAGCTGTAGTACTTGGCCTTGAGCTACCCTTCCAAGCGTGTCGTATGTCTGTGCTGAGCATGCAACTTTAGCAGCTCATTTGGAAATGAGTGGAGATTCTGGAATCAGAATAATACGTTCTTTAGAAAGGTGTCAGCTCAAAGTTCACCACTAATCTCTACATAGCATTTCTGCCCTTTAAAATACAAAAAAAAGTCTGTTTGTACGAAGGCTAAACATTTCTGTGGGTAAGGAAGAAAATATTTTTAAATGTGTATCTTCTCACAGGACCATATGCCACCTGTAGACACCAGGCATTCTGAGAATGAAAAGAAGATGCACATGGTCAGCTTAGAGTCAGTCTTTATAGTTTAATATATATTATCGTTAAAACTCTCAAAAAGTAGAGAAATAAAAGTAAATACCTCTTGCTTTGTTGTTCCACAGCCCGTATAAAGTCAGAGGGGCATGCCTTTTCAGGCTGCTCCCAGAGATGAATTTCTGTGAACAGAGACAGCATTTAAAGTCAGTAACTGAATGTTACATTAACATATGCTGTTAAACTTTTTGCAGCAAAATCGGTGAAAGTCAAAATCAAGTTAAATAAGAAGGATGAAAAAAGTCGGGAGAAAGGAAAAGGCAAGAAGAGGCAAAGCAGAGCAAAAGCCAAGCCTGTCGTGAGTGATGATGATAGTGATGAGGATCAAGATGAAAATGTAAGTTTTGTTCAGTGAGACTGTGGAAGTGGTTGCAGTGATTGCGTCTCTGCCCTGTCCTGCTTGCTGTCAGAATTTTCAACTATTCATGCTTAAGCACATGTTTAACCTGTAGTGATCATCCTGAGAGAATTGGGTGGGGGTGTTAATGGTATCTGAGTGTGCTCACGAGATTTGGTTCCAGTGCTGGAAGACAAGAAGTGTAAGAAGATTGGATGTTATTTCTTCGAGCTGTTCCTACATTCATTGCACCTTTAAGTCTCATGGTCTCTTTGCTTTTGTCCACAGATGAAAAATTACAGCTTGATTATTTTTTACCTTTTTTTGGTGGGTGCTTCTGCTATTGCAACAAATGAAAATAGATGTCTTCCCAGTTGTTTTTAAATGTCTGGATAGAAAGGAAGAGCTGGTGTTTCCTGACTCTGTCTTTCCTCTTTCAAGAAGTCTACAGCAATTAGTTGAAGTGTCATGAAAGAGAAATACTAGATAACATAGTACCTTTCTTCAGGCTATCTTGATTTGTCAGTTTAATTGTCATATTTCTTCCTTGTACTTCCTTTTATTTTTCCTTCTTTAACAAGTTCCACAGAATAGCTGGAAAGAATTTCTGACTTGTCTTGTGTCTCTTACCTCTAGGACCAGTCGGAAGCAAGCGGAAGTGATGATGAGTGATCCATAGGGTTTATTTTCTTGGCAGAACTGACCCCTTCCCCTTCTCTTCTCTTTTCTCCTATTTTACATCCAGTGAATCCTTTTTGTCAAATAGACATTGGGTTGTTTCTGTATTCTCATCCTCTATAAATTAGCTTTAGGATAGTGCCAGACAAACATATGATATCATGGTGTAAAAAAAGAAAAAAAATGTAACATATTGTGACCAAATGGGCCTCAAAAAACAACAACAAAGAAACCTTTTGAGGGAAGATGTGGGTTGATAGTATATTTCTATGGGCTGGTTTTGACTTGGAAATGGTTTGATTGTGCCTGGTTTTACCATTTGATAAGGTTTTTTTCAGTGGCATCAGAAAGACAAGAAAAAGAAGTCTTTTGTAGCGTTGATAACCAGGAGAAGTCATTAAAAGCCACTGGTTATTTTATTTTTCATCAGGCAGTTTTCAAATTTTTTATTTGTCCTGTATTGATTTTTTACACTGTGGTACATATATGCAACTTTGTTTAATAGCTTATAAATGTTCAGTAGTTAGCTTTCATACACCTTGCCCCATATACATTTTTCCACTTTACGCTTGATGATCTTCAGAAAAAAGCTTTTTGAATTGTATCAAATTTATGTCTACTGTGAACTTTGCTTAACTTTTTTTTCTTCTATTAAAAAGTTGGTTTTAAAAATGCTATTGAATATTGCAATCTATATAGTGTAACGTATGGCTTCTTTCATCAGACTGATCTTCTATGTTACCAATGTGGATTATCACCTTTGCCCTAAAGTGTACTTAATCTTTGCTTTCTTTGCACAATGTCTTTGGTTGCAAGTCATAAGCCTGAGGCAAATAAAATTCCAGTAATTTTGGAGAATGTGGTGTTGGTGTTTTCCTAATAAAGAGATAATTTAGTTCAATAAATGCAGCCTTGTGTTACAAGTTCTATGAAAATATTTTTATGGTAGCAATGAGAGGGCAGGAGTGTCTCCTGTAAAGAAGTCCACTGTGGTCCTTCCACAGGTAGGAATTACCTAATTCTGTTTGATGAAACAGAGCATTCCATTCAGAGGGAACAGAACTTTAGGACTGTGCAGTCATACGAGTGTTTAAACACGAAGGGCCATGTTTGCACAGGGGTTAACTTTGTTAATTACATTTAAATGAAAATGTAAAATTCAGATATCATAGAAGATTCTTAAAATTCAGATATCATAGAAGATTCTTCTGAGATGGAGAGAAGATACACAACACATGTTAAAGTAAGAAGAGTAAAATTGGAGTAGTAGACTGATACCTTGAAGTAAAAGTATAATTCAATTCAAGTGATAAAGCAATAAAATAAACATTTGTTTCTTCTTTCAAGGAATGTATGTCCATATGCCTTAGTGGGTATGAATACAATTAGTTATGCAGGCAGTCAGCCCACCCATAAGTGAGTTTATATTTAAAATCTTACCTTGAGGTATCACAATGGGGATGCAATAAGGTGTGGTAGTGTAAACATTTGAAATACATATCTGCAGTTACCACTGCCACTCTGCAAAATCAAAACTTACATTTGAACATGTATTGTGTAAAAATGTACAAGCCTAGAAGCCTCTTTGTAAACAGAACATTTCTTTGTTATATGAACTTCTGAGAGTGTGTCTGCAATAAATCTCTTCATGCTGCCTTGCAGTATGTTAAACGCTTCAGATTTTTGTAGCTCATTTGAAAAGTGATTGCTAAGTTTGACTGGTGCCCATTTGTTTATATTAACCCTGCCCTGAGAGAAATCAGCTTTTCTTAGCTTCAGTAATTTCAAACATCTTATTCCTAGTGTGTGCCCCATCTGAATGGAAGACCCAGTATTTCACAGAAGTATCATTGATCTCAGAGGCTCACATGGATGAGAGCAGTGTCTGAAGCAGCTTTGCAGAGAACAAAGTCCTGGTGGACACCAAGTTGAACATGGGCCAAAAATGCATTCTTTTTGCAAAGAAAGTATCCTGGACTGCATTGGGAGGAGCATTGCCAGCAGGTCCAGAAGGTGATCCTTTCCCTCACCTGAGCACTGGTGAGATGTATCTGGAGTGCTTTGTCCAGTAGTGGACTCCTGCTGAAGAGAACACATGGACATACTGGAGTGGAGAAAGTCCAGCAGAGGGCACTCACACAGTTAAAGGACTGGAGCATGTGACATACACAGAGAGTCTGAGAAAGCTGGCACTGTTCAGCATGAAGAAGAGTGGGCTCAAAGGCGCCTTGTTGATGTGAATTAGTATTGGGAAAGGGAAGGTGCAAAGAAGGCAAAGCCAGGATCTTTTCAGGACAGGACCAGAGGCAATGGGCACACACTGAAACACAAACAGTCCCTGTGAATATCATGAAACTTTTACTATGAAGGTGACTGAGCCCTGGATCAAATTGCCCATAGAGCTTTTGAAGGCTCCCTTGGAGATACTTAAAAGGTACCTGGACATGGTCCTACTTGAGCAGAGGGATTGGACCAGGTGACTTCTAGAGGTACCTGCCTGGTGTCTTTCTGTGATTCTGTGATGCAGGATAGTTCAGTTTTCAGTGACAGTTTCAGGAGACCATAGAGAAATGTTACTTTTTCACTGCAAAATGAACTGAGTCTACCAACCTGTTACACGTGACAGAAAGCATGTGGCAGTAGGCTCCAGTCCCTGCTGGTCTAGACTGGATTTAAACTGCCAACTTGGATATAAAAGGCACAGTATCACTTTACTGATCCCCAGAGTCTGTGATGACTTTGCATTGACCCAGTTTGATTTATTTTTCAAGAACTCATTATTAGCAAATCAGCATTGAGCTGGAGAATAAAAATTAACTAAGAAGATGCAACATTTCTGTTGAAATTGAAAGTAGCTTTGGGTTTGGTCAATAACTGTAAGTCATATGATGATACCAGTTTGCATGAAGAAACACAATTGAATTCTTAGCTGCAGTTTCTTTTATCAGGTTTAAGGAATTTCAAAATATTTTCAGTTTCCTCTCTAAGTTTCAGAAAATCCCCAAAGACCTGCAATTCTTTTTTAACAGTTAAATTAAGTAGAATTAGGATGTAAGCCCTGCTTATGCCTCTGCTGCAGTTGGTCCTGTTATTTTGCTTAGGATTTGAGTTCATTTCTACCAGCGTAGAATTTTAATTGTTATGTTGCTGTTCCTTTGTATGAATTTACTATATTTTTCAATATGAGTTGCTTTCCTGGCAATCTTAGCACATTACTATATGAAGAAAAAAAAAAAAGGTACTGGGAAAACTGTTGTCATATGTGACTTTCCAAATGGTTTACCAAAAAAAGGAGAAAATCTTTACTTAAGGTACGTTCAAATCTGTGTTTAAGACGAAACCATTTTCTCTTTTACAGAATTCCCTGTCTAGTATTAAGTGACAAACACTTGAATTACTTTTTGGACTGTACCGAAAAAAAAGGCACAATGCTACAGTCCATATTGAGGGAATTTAGCTCATTTCCCACCTTAATTGCAGAAATAGTATAGTAAAAATGGAAATGGTGTAGCTTGGGCTCTGAGGAACACAAGCAAAATGAAGTAAATAACAAGAGCTTTTCTTGATGCATCCATTTCTCCTGGGAAGTAGGCAGCCATGTAAGTGGGCAAGATGAAAAACATTTAACAACTTTTATACATTTCAGATGCTATTAATAATATTTCTTTTCCCCTCACATCTTCTGAAAGAAAAAAAAATACAGAGTCTTTTACTCTTTAATATAAATGGCTTCCTCCTTAAATGTGTCTGGTCCTCAGTGCAGAGTATTTTTCACTCTCTCAGCTCATGAATGAAGCTGGCAACTCAATGATTGTAGAGGCAGAAAGCAAGTGCTGCCACAGCGTCTGTGCACACTGAGAGAGAGGCACAGCTGATGCAGTGGTAAGCCTCAAAGTTGTGTGCCGTTACTGAGCTCTTGGTACATGCTCGTCCCTGCCAACTACCTAGGCATTAATAGCTCTGTTAATAGTGCCCAACCTACTGTCAGTTTTTCATGAATGCTTGGATCATCAGGCTTACCGAACACATAGTCTAGCCTAGAAAACAGGACACAGGATATTAGAAACAAAATTCATTTTCTATAAAAGGATTTTTAGGCTGGTCTCTTACTTCCCTGCTACTCATCCCCTGAAAAACCTCTGAAATATTTTAAAGTTTCTTCAGTTTTTGAATAGGGGCTTCAACTGTAAGCTGAAACATAGGTTCACAAAAGGGGCTAGCAAAAGTAGTTTATATGTTTGTATTGACCTTAAGGAAGAAGTGGAAGTAGGTTCTGGGTAGGCAAAGAGGTGAGTGATTACACCGTTTTTATTCTTATGCAGT
>VYZQ01065918.1:22562-33635 GCA_013400655.1 Mystacornis crossleyi
CTCTGAGAACTTGCCAAGAGAGTCTCCAGCATATCATGCATTCTAACCTCCTGTCATCCCTCTCAACCATCAGCCCCCACCTCAGTCTTATGGTATACTTTGGTATAAAGCACTGGGATCCATCACATGAGAGGCCTGTTTGAGTCTAACAAGGTCTAACAGCATGCCATGTGATGTGACTACAGCGTTCAGTCTTGAAAAATGCTGTAAAGATAAACATGAAATTTCAGTACACTTTTTAAAACCTTAGTATTACAGGGAGGTACAGAAATAGTTTTCTGTGAAAAGTGTAAACATTTCCAGGAAGGTCATACATACATTATCTTTTTGCATGTTCACTGGTGGGGCTATTTTTCCATCTATGGCCTGAAATGCCTGGCCATCATGCCTGAAAATACACTCTGTCTCACATAAATGTACCAATTGCCTTCTGACAGCTTGAACACCCAGCAGTCAGGGCCAAGGTTTGCACTGGACTCAGCTGTGTCACAGAATCACAGAGTATTATGAGTGGGAAGGGACCCACAGGGATCATCAGCCCAACTCCAAAGTGAATGGCCTGTATGGGGCTCGAACCTGTGACCTTGGCATTACCAGCACCATGCTCAATCAACTGGCAGCAACCCATCAACTGTGTCCTAAATTATTCCTCTTTGCAGAGGACTGAATTTTGCCTTTGAGATGTTAAATAGCAAGGATGAATTGACTTTCCTAAGGGCAAATCTGGGGAGACATCTGAAGTCATCACTCAGTAAGTGAGGAATGAGTAGGAAGTTTCATGAACACCTATTTTCACAACCAAGAAAGTAATTTTTGAGATCTCTACTGAAGCATCTCTTGCTCTGTGACACATAAATTAATTTATGTGTCAATTATTAAGCCTGATGACAGGTGCACTTTTGGAGGGCTATGAGGAGGCATGTTAGTCTCTGAAGCCTCTGAAAGCCACCTCTGGACACATGGTCTTTCCATTCCAGCAAGGAGCTTCTTCATCACTGCAGATAACAGAGGGAAATCTGCTTTCTCAAGCAACTGGTCTCAACCAGGTCAAGCAGCCTTTTCCAGAGGGACTTCAGCCTGGAACACAGGCAGGTAAAATTAATACTAAATTAAAATCCCTGGTCCTATTTATGTAAGCATTAATGCTTGCACAGATAATTGCAAATTGCAAACAGAATATTTGTTGTGGGAGGTACACAGCTGAATTTTCATCTTTTGCTTGTACATGATTGGGTACCTGTGAAAACATTTCCAAATCTGAATGGGAGAAACCACTGTTATAGGCTATGGGCATATATCACTCTTTAGGGCCCTCAGTCATGGATCTTTTTAGATGTCTTGTGCATCTCAATCACTGTCAGTTTTGCACTGAGATACAGAAATTCAATAGAAATTTGAGTTATGCTGTCAATAACTAATGTAAACAGCAAGCAGATGACAAATAGTAGTAATTCTTGTCTGAATAAATCCAGGCTTAACTTCTATTCCCTCCAGCTTGAACTGAAGCTACCATTAAGCTACCAGGTTGCAGATCTTACTATTGTTACTTTGAAGCTGGTAGCAACCCATTTGTATTTTTATGGAACAGTACTTTCTTCTAATTCACATCTATATGACTGCTTCTACTTTCATATGAATATTATGTGTGTGGTCCTTCACTTTGGCCTTTCTCCTGTGTCATTTGTGGACTGATGCAACATCTTTGGAAGGCAACTGTCTGGGCCAAGGGTTAAAGTTTGGTTTGGGCTTGGGACATATGCTGTCCCAAGATGAGTGCTGTGCTCTTGCCAGCTCACATGCTTCAGCAGAGTTTCACTGGATGCCAAAACTCCTGTCCAAAGTACCCCAAGGTTTGAAAATTAATATTTCAGAGATATAGGAGAAAGGGGAAAAATAATAGTCAATTAAAAAAAAACCAAAACACTAGAAAAGCCACTCTCTTAGTACACTTACTGAAAGGTATTAAACATCTATGTTGCTGCAATTGGAAACTGGAATATTTACATGCATGTATAAACTCTGTTAGAGAATCATCCTGCTCCACCCTGGATACCAGATTTATGTCCTTTCCTTCCCTCTATTTATATTTTTCTGTTAAATACTATGCAATTTAATTTCCCTTCTCAAGTTCCTATGAACTTTTACAGAGTTTATTTTGACTGATTCCTCTCATTGACCTCCTTTCCTCCCAAATCATCAGAAGGCAGTTGTAGCATGATGCTAGTTCAATATGTCAGGCTTTCCTAAATGGCTAGAAATCATTTGCTGCTACAACTCCAGATATTCTGACACAATCCTGAATTAAAAACAACAACAACAACAAAAAAACCCACAAAAAAACACAAAAAACCAAAACAAACCCCCAAACCAAAAAAACCCCAACACCACCAAAAAACCTCCCACAAACATAAAAAAAAAAACACAACCAAAAAAACGCCCAAAAGAAATAATTGCAGCAGAACTGCAATTTCTACAGTGAACATACAGCACCTGCAAACTATGACACAGGTGGAATCATTAGATGCTAGAAAACATACTTACCTTTTGCTTTAGAAGAACATAATTGAAAGTTTTATAAAGCAGTTTAGAAGCCTTCTTGCTCAGTTGTTAGCTTCAGTGTTTCACTGCTTTTCATGAAACAGAATAGACTAGACTAGACTAACTAGACTGCAATAGAATAAAGTACAATATATTCGGCTCTAGGGCACCTACAACACTCATCTTGCCCAACTGCCTGAGCACTTCAGGGCTGATCAAAAGTTAAAGCATATTGTTAAGGACATCATCCAAATGCTCCTTAAACAATGACAGGGTCAATGCATCAACTATACCCTCTAGGAAGCCCATTCCAAGGTATCCTTCTGGTAAAAAAATGCACCTCTTCTCTGAGCTTTCAAAGACCAAGGAAGAGGAAACCTCCCAAGAATCCTTGTACAGCACTGGTATATCTCAAGCCTGATGGGAATATCTGAATTATATCAAAATGCAAATATTACCAAAGAATATTGATTTAAGCAACAAACAAACAATTAATACTTATAGGCATGTAAGTACTTAACTTTTGGGGGGTTTTAATGGGAGAAATATGCTTTGCAATATTTCCATAGGCAATCCATTAGCTTCTTGATTTTATGACAGAGGTGATCCTGAGTCTAAGCACATACATAGCAATGGAGTACATTAATGCCATTTCAGATCATTGGAAATAGAGCCCAGATTTCGGTATGTTACAACAACATTAAGAAAACATCTACAAACTTAAAAGGAGGTTGTATAAAACAAGGACTGCTGCACAAGGATGGTATTTGATTAACAGCCATGAACTTCAGCCTTGTTGCAGTCAGGTGCAACCTTCCCAGAGACAGTTGTGCCAGTGGGAAAGAGTAAGGAATGATCTTTGCGTAGGTTTTCCAGAGGTGTTTATTTTTCAACCCAGTGCCCTGCCAGGCTGGGAGCAAAGACAAGACTCATGGGAAAACTCCAGTGTAAAGCTAGAATCACCGGGGTGAGGGAAACATTTGAGACCAACAGGGAACAGGACTTGAGTAACAGACAGCAGCAGGGAGAAATCTGCACGCCCAGGGTATGCTCCTCCCCCAGGGTCCCGTCTTCCCAGGGGGAGAGGGGGGAGCCCCCCCCCCACAGGCTCCTTGGGTTTTTTTCTCCTTGTAAATTAATGCAACTGGAATATATTATGGGCAGATATTAAGTCATAATTTGAAGTCTCCGAGACAGCATCTTTGGAGCAAAGGGATAGACGTTAAAAGAAGGGAAAATTAAGATCAGGTGAAAGGGCAGGGAAGATGAGAGCTGCAGGTGACAACAAGGCAGGCTCATGGCAGAACTTGGTCATGGGCTGGGGACATGGCCAAGGTAATGCTCAGACCCTGGCCCACAGGCTATGGAACCATCAGTGGGTCCCATGGCCAGGCAGGGTTCACTGGCAGCACAGCTCAGCCAAAGACCAAAACAAGAGCCCAGCCTAAAGCAGCTTCCAGGGCAGGTGGAGATGACCTCTCTTGCTGAGGCTTCAACAGCTCAGTGTCTGGTCTACCAAAACTTCGGATTTTGGTTTTTTTGTTTTGGCTTTTGATTTTCCTTTGAGAATAGAAACGAAGTAATTGTTCATATTCTTCCACCTTGTCCAGCAGACCCAAGAAGAGGCCAGCAGGGCTTCTCTGTGCAAAGAACACACCACGAGCAACCCCTGATGGATTCCCTCTTTCCCCACACTGCTCTGGCACAGGGTGGGGTGGTCTGAGGGTGCATGCAGTTCTTAAACTCCTGGCTGCTGTGAGACGATGAGGGGAGCACTGGTTTCCCAGAGCTCAGGGGGAACCTCACCTGCAACCAAATGTTCATTATTTGGTTCTAGCACCAGGTAGCAGAAGGGAGAAGTCAACTCCAAGGTTGCCTTTTCTGTTTACACCTTCCATGTTTTGTCACTAACAAAATATTTTGCTGATACAGAACCTTTCATAATGTCTACGCTTGAACCCTCTCACACACAGTGCCACCCTGGACTTCTTAGGATGTTTATAATTAGAAGCCTAATGTGAAGCGAGACAACAGAGTTTAATAAACTAATATGTACCACTGAATTTGGGGCAAGAATTCTGTACCACTGAATTTCTGAAGAACTCTATCCTGCAAAATCAAGCAAAGACCAGTCAATGTGAATGAAAGCAGTGAAATGAGACATGATCTTCAATTCTCTGGACAACCCCCCACTATCAACAACCCTCTATTTTGAAATGTGATACCACATAAGTACCAGATCCTTAACAGCCAACCAAGAGCAGCCTTTTTAAAACAACCCCTCCTTTGGAAGGCAGCTGTGTGTATCAACAGGCTGATTACTTCAATCCAAAATTTTCCATCTGTTAGGAGATGGACTGCACAGATGAAAATTGCTGTTCAACAGGTAGGAAGAGAGCTGAGTTTTCTTTAAACATCAGTTTTTAGAGCCTGCTTCCTTATTTTCATGAATATAGTGTCTGTTTCCAGGGAAATGAATCTTTAGATTCATTAGTAGAGAGGAAAAGCCAGACATCCTAATCGGCAGGGGAGTGCAGAAGTCCCCAAGGTGAGTGTATGGATAGAAATCAAATTTAGGTGGTCTTAATTGCAAATTTTTCAGCTTGCATTTGTCCTGGGTTGTTCCTGGTTACTTTCTCTCTTCTCTCTGTTGCTTGTCCTTGAGTCTGGAAGGAAAACATTTTCTCATTATGGCTGTATTTTTCACCGGCAAGGCAGCAACAGCTGCCATAATGCAAAAGCCAGCCTGTGAAATACACTTAATTCTTAACTCAATAACTTCAGATGACCATGACTTCTCATTGATATAGACTTCTTCCTTTTAACTTGTAGCTCACAGAATGCAAACCTTGAGTTTATTTCCAAGAAACTCAAAGCCACTTCACTGTATCAACTCAAAGCCACTTTACAGTATCAACACAAGAATTTAAAAAACATTTCTTTCCTTACTTGCAGGTAAAAAAAAAGCTGAAATATTCCTTCTATAACAGAATTCTAGCTGGTAGATGACCAAGCAAAACTGACCATTGTAACCTACAGAGTTTTTAAACCTTGTAATGATACAGAAATCTGAAATGTCAGACAAGAAAAGGAAAGACAACGTTTTTCTGCTTCTTCTGTTTTTTCTGCTCACATTCTCTACGGACTGTGAGAAAATAAAATCCCTGCAGACATCCCTGCCCAGAACCAGCAGCGTGCATGTGGATGTGGGTCACCATCAGCCCTGGAGTCTCACCCCATGTGACTAGGTACAGTCTGTTGAATCCTGTGATGGGATCCCGCTGTGTTCAGCAGGATCTTCATTCTGCCTGTGTCTTAATTAGCTGGCATAATAAAGTTAGCTGACTTTCAGATCTTGGAAGAGCCTGCTCAGGCTGAAAGAAGTTCGTTCCTGTCCAATTGACCTGGAGTCTGGAAAGAAGTAGATCAGCTGTTTTCTTTTCTGGCTACAGCAAGTCACTGAAATAAAGTGCTTTGTTTGTGGCAGTGTTTTTGTCCCTTAGTGCCAACTAAAGCCTTTCTGGGAGGTCTTCAAGTTTTCTCCTGTATGAAGTTGGCTTTCTTGAATATTTATGCTTAGAGCTGTATATATAAACTAATGAAGAAAATAAATAAAGTTTATAAAAACTTGTTCTGTTAGGAGCCACAATAGTCCTGAATTTTCCCTATGAGTTTCTGCCCAGGTTTGGTCAGACGGCTTGGTCTTCTATTTTTGTATGAGTTCAGCTGAATTGTTTAATCATGCATTATACTCAGGTGTCTTTATCTCTCTCTCTCTTTTTGTTCCGCTTATGCTTTCTTGCAGCCTAGTGTTTCTACTGCTCTGTCCTCTTCTCATAGTTTCCCATGAAGTGGCTTTGGGAATTAACTCATTTAGTTTGGCATCTTTGGTCAGCATGGCAGCCTGGGGCCAAGCAGGCTTAGTGCTAAGTCTGTGGAGCATACGCTGAACATCACCACCAGACTGTGACTCGTTGAAAGGCACCATTGTGTACGGGCCCCTTGTTGGTCCTGGAAGGGGGAATCATACCTCAGACAGCCTTGCTTTTGCCATATCCCCATGTTTAGGCATTTTCTTTCTTATCACAGGCCTTAAAATTTTCTTTTTTTCTGTATAGAGGAGTTGGCAGTGTCTGAAAGAATGGTTTTTAGGAGTTAAAGAATTAAATGGCAGGAATATCCAGTCTGTACTTCCTTCCTGGCACTTCACTCAGCTTTTCTGTACCTATTCAATTCAGTTTAATATAGAATTGCATTCCCACTAGAATTGCATATGACGGTTCAGTAACTTACAGCATCCTGTTGAGCTTCTGGTTTCTGTGTCCAATAAGGCTTTTTCTAAGGAAGCTGCAGCTGTTTGCTGATGATGAATACATGCAAGCTAGAGGAAGGATAACTGTTAAAGGAATTTCATCCTTAAGTAGTATTTGTGGTCAGTGGGAAAAAGTGAAACTAAGACTTAGCCCGCATGTCAGTGTCCAGCTGATCAGATGCCATGTTCTGTATGCAGAGGTGCTTTGTCCTGGAGTCCAGTCCAGATGCCATATGGATGCCTACATTTTCCTAACTGCTCTGTATCTGTAATCTATTCTTGTATGAAATCTATTGTTCTTTCTAGTTTGCAGTCAGCCAGATTTAATAAAAATGCTGAGTTTCTTGTGGAATGTGATCTCAGGAGAAGCCTACACTGTCTCAATGGCAAAGTTAAGCCAAATAAATCCTAGAGTTGTTTGCAACACAGATGACACAGAGATTCAGAAATGTAGCTGTTGTGAGCGTTACAAGGCTGGCATGAAAAGATGGAGAGATTTCTAGACCTTCCTTAGAGATTTCTAAGGAAAATCAATGACTGAATGTCATTCTGCAGCCAATGAAGATCTTGGATGGTGATAAATGCAACAGAGGGAGCCAAAAGGGAGCAGTGGTTTGGGTAAAAGTATACAAGATGGTCCAAGAGCCTTTTCAAGAACAGCATAACTATATCACTAAAACAGCAGGTCAGAGCCTGACATGAGCCTGTGTCTATGAAGTAACAGACTATTCTCTCCAAAAGAAAGTGTTTTATCTACTGTACTTTTGCAGCAATAAACTCAATTTTCAAGGCATTTCCAATGCAATAATAAACAACACTGATCTTCCCTACACTGATCAACAAGACATGGAGCAGAGGTGCTTGGCTGGCCCTGATACTTACAAAGCAGGAGGAATTGGTCAGGGATCTGAAGATCAGAGAAAAGCCTGGTTGCAGGAACCTTGAGATGGTGGAGATTAGGACCCTTAGATGATAGAATAAGGCAAACAGCAAGACCACCTTGGACTTCTTGAGGGCAAAATTTGCCCAGAGTTCTGACTGGAATAATTCCATGGGATACGGCCCTGGAGAGAGGAAGAGTCCAGGACAGCTAGTGGATGTTTAGGGTAGTCTCCTCCAAGCTCAAAACTGGTCCATGCAACAGGCAGAAACCAAGCAAAGTGGTCAGAGGATAAGCAAGGAGCTACCAACTAGAAACAGACATAAAAAGGAAGTGTACTGGAGGTGGAAGCAGGCACAGGTGTCAGGAGGACTGCAGAGATGCTGTCTGGTTGTAGATATTGTCAGGAAAGCCAAAGCTCATCTGGAAGTGAATATGGCAACACATGAACACCAGCATGGAAGGTTTCCACAAGGACAACAGCAGCAAAAGGAAGACCAGAGAAAACGTGGCCCCACTGCTCAAGTGGGCAGGGAGCACTGTGACAAAGGCCACAGGAGTACTCAATGTCTTCTTCACCTCTCTGTTTACTGGTATACCCTGCTCTCAGTAATCTCAGGGACCAGTGGGAAAGTCTGGGGCGAAGTACATTTACTCCCAGTGGAGGATGATCAGGTTAGGGAATATATATACATAAACTGTACCTACAGACATCCATGGCCCTGAAATGGACCCACAAGTGCTGGGAGTGCTGGCCTGTGTCATTACAGATTGCTTGCAATCAAAAGGGTGTGGAGGAGAGAGCTATGAGAACTGGGAGGAAGGAAGGGTCTCTCCTGTCACCAAGAAGGAGAAGGGGAATCTGAGGAACTAGAGCCTGTGGAGTCTCACCTGAATCCCTGGGAAGGTGGTGGAGCAGCTAATCCTGGAAATCATTTCAGGGACAAGAAGGCGTCTGCAAATAGTTGGCATGGACTTATGAAGGGAAAAACTTGCCCGACCAACCTAATGGCCTTCCACAACCACATGACTGGCTTGGTGTATGTACCACAGGAAAGAAAGACTGGGAATACTTACTCAGAACAGTGGCCAGAGAAAAACTAGGTTCCTGCTGTATGTAATAGATTCAAGAAATGTTTATTTAGCATAAATTTGGATGCCTGCTGGATAATTTTTATATTAGCGCTGACAGCTGCTTGCTGTAGCAGATGAAAGTACAGTGCTGCTGCCCTCTTTGTGTTTCTTTCTTATTCTGGTACTGAGTCTCCATTAGCATTTCTGGAGGAGTAAATACGTTGATTGGGAAAAGACGACTTTCTTTTAAATATCTGACATGGGTGTGTTATCAAGACATCAAGAGGAAAATGCAAAGATAAAGGAGATGCTGTTTGTCACTGTCTGCATCTTTAGACACCCACCACTACAAAAAAATCTGCTTTATTTTTAGGAAGAACCATAATAGACCTGACTGCCACCAAGTGACATCTCTTTTATGAGTGGACTATGTTCAGCAACTAAAGTGAATTTTGCTGTAAGAGTTGAGGAAATGGTTCTCATCTTTGACGACCTCCTTTTCTGCTTTGGTCACTGTCCCTGCCTAACAAAGGAAGGCAAAACCATGAGTAAAAACAGCTAAGCAAGCCACAGATATCCAGAGTGGGACCTGTCCTGCTTCTGTGTCTGTTTCTAACAGAAACTAGTATTAGATATATTAGAAGAACATACAAGAAATGCTGTCACTAACAACTCAGCACAGAAGAGAAGCCTTTTATTATTTTTAGCATTCTCATGGCGATGGCACAATGGTTTTTTTTGACAGTAATTAGTCTTTGACAGCCTTCTGCAGCAGGATGCCATGCTGCCAATATCTGTTATCCAGTCCTTCCATAATCCTCCAAAATTATTTGTTTCACTTCTAATTTGTGACAATAGGTTCATATGGGCTTATCTGCATGAAACCATCTCCTGATATTAATATGAAATGCTTCTCCTTTCTGTTTGTTCCTGTTCTACTATTATAAAGGCCAAATAAAGAAGGCGCTTCCCCCAGACTTATCACTCATATTTTACCTTTCTGTGGATCCCTTTTTCATCATGGATGAAATCCTGCCTAGAGAGAATTACTGCAGTGACTTCTTTGAGCCAAAACCATGTATCTTTTTCCCTTGATTCCTGAGCTACTGACTTTCTCCTTTGAAAGAAACTCTGCTTAACACCCCAGTGCTCTGTCATTCCTTTTGTTCTTGTGTTACTGTTACATCTGTCTTGAGCTACAGTGAGGAAAATCAAATGTTTTTTATAGACTGTACCATCACCATGGTTATCTGTATTATTTGCTTGGAATAGAAAAAGATGTGTGCCTGAGTGGGAGGTAAAAAAAGACTATCAGGTGAGATATATTAGGAAGTATCTAAAAAGACTAGTATTGCCAAGTTAAATTTTTGATTTTCAGTGGATTTCTGTGTATTAAATTTATATGCACCCAATTATATAGAGTTATTATCACACTTTCTGTAATTTCTTTTAAAAGTTTGATCTGTGTAAAAGCTGAGCAAGGTCAGGTGTTTCTGACAAATTTCAGTGGGTACAGGACTTCAGTGCAGGTGCCCAAGTAATACTGGCATTTCTGGCTTAGTGATGGGCAACACCAAAGGCATGAATGCTTCTCCAGAGCTGCAGGTGCCTCACACTTTGGGAAGTTATACCCCAGTTGCTCCACGACAGACCATGGGATACATAATCAGCAAACCAGCAGCCTTTACCTGGAATTCATATGTTAAAAGATGTTTTCAAGAATTATGTGGGGGTTTATTGCATGATGTTTCCTTTGTGTAGAAACACATTCCTTGTAGGTACCAAGCTCCCGGATGACTGGCACTTACCTTTTTCTCACCTGTGTTTTCATGATGAAGGACATTTGCCACAGGAAAAAGACAGTAACTTGAAATGTTTTGTTTTTGTAGGTGGTTTCCATACAATTAACAAAGTAGGCTAATTCTGGTGAATGCATTTATCTTTGTGACACATCCAGGCAATCTAAGTAGGACAAGGAAACTGATCTATTGCTCATCCTGAAGAGATACTTTAAGCATTACAAGCTTACTTACCACTGTCTGTGCAAACAGTAACTATATCCTTGCCCATAACTAACACCAAAGAAAATGTGCTGTGACTAGATTGAAGTCTTCAGAACAGGCATAAAATTCATAGGAAGAGCTAGGAAAATTTTTATGCCATTTTTCTATGCAGCTCTTTCTCTCAGGCAGTTCAGCAACAAAAATTTTTGGCAAACAGAGAACCACAGCCATGAAAAAAGTGAAGTTCAGTTGATGCCATGATGATT
>VYZQ01065922.1:6819-25707 GCA_013400655.1 Mystacornis crossleyi
ATTTTCTCAGTTTCTCCTTCAACATTAGGATCTAAATCAAAAGAAGCACCTTTTAGTTGAAATATGTTTGTTGGTTTTTTTTTTCAAAGCCATCATTCTGTGCTGATATTGAACAACTTTACAAATGGCAGCAGGTGATATTCCTCTCAGACGACAAAATTTTCTTACTTCAAAATACATTAGAACCATATTACCTTACAGATTCAATCCCATAAACTATTTTTTATGTTCAAAGCTAACGGTTAACCTTTCAACCTCTTAACAACGGATTTTTATACATACCTCTTGCTTTTGTTCATCGCAAATTTTAGAATACTGGCTTATGTAACTGTCCAAACTAACAACGTTGCTCTTCAACTGAAAAGAAACAAGTTAGAATTTAAAGGCAGCTCCTTCATGTTTTCATGCATAATAAACACATTGTGTGTAAGGACTACATAGTTACACATACACTATATTATGAGGAAAGAGATTAGTAAAATACTGACTTGCACAACAATAATATGATTGTCAGCTTTTGCTGTCATCTGTTGCATATCCATGGCCAGGACATTTCACGCAACAAACCAAAAATAATTACATTTATACATGCAAGCACGTCTTGCATTTATTCAGATTAGTTTTACTATTTAAGGTCTATCTTGTGCATTTTATTATAAAAGCTACCTTTAAGTATGCAACAAATATAAACTACAGTGAACCCTGTATTACATAAAAAGAATTAGGAGGTGCAATAAAAAAATGATGAAAAATAAAATCAAAGCAATAGAGAGCAGAAACAGGACATTCCAGCTTTTCATTTATCAGTACAATCTCACTGAGCTTCTTGACGCCAGCTGAATTCTACCTATGCAAATCTGGACGGGCTCTTGTACAACTGGCTAGAAATTTCTTTAATATACTTTACAGTTCTTTGAGAAAGTAATACCAAGACACTAAAAAAGGATGTGAATTTTACCAGCTGAGGGTTATTTCTAAATTTCATGCTCACAAAACAAACTATTTCAAACTGGCAGCATCATCTCATTAACAAACTTATGTTAGGCCAGATCTAGGATCTACTATGTATCTGCTACACCTATCACTCAGAGAAGAAGAGTTGACCATAAATAAAGATGATGGAAAGGAACAAATTCTTGATGCAAAAGTGAAGGAAAATGTAATATACCAGAAGAAATAATTCTTCTTTTAATACTACGTTGTCTTTTGACAAGAGATCAATAAATACTAATATACTCACAGAAGACTTGATATCCTTTGCTCGGTTTGCATACTTAAGAGTATTGTAGGTATCATCATAAAACAAAGAAGATGGGCTAATAGCAGCTATCATTATTGTTCGGCAATTTCCTCCAAGAGAATCTTTCAATAAACGAGTAAGCTTGCTGTTTCGATAAGGAATGTGTTTCTTGCTCTAAAAAGAGTGATATACGTTTTTATGGTTTAGTCGACTGTACTTTAAATAAAAGTCTGCTTAGAACTTCAACAGTGACACAAAACATGACAAACAGCCATGAAACTTTCCTTTGACATAAGTAATTTTTCTTAAAATTATCTATACATCTTAAACAGTTTTAGTCTCTTGGAACTGTTCAACACCTTTACAAGATGGTGATGAGGACATGCAGCATCAGGAAGGGAAATTAAATCTGATTTTCTCCTGGCATATTTGAAGGAGGAATTTGCTAGCCGAGCAGGACACAAAGAGTGTCATAGTAGACAATGGATTTGACTCTATTTATGCAGAAGTTCAGGAGGTTTTGTCATTGTCCTGCACAATTGTACGTATTCCTTGCCTTGAGCTGGTGAGCCAGATCAGGAGACTGACTCAGTGCTTTGAGCAGGGATGTCTGTGTGTATGGAAGTATGTGAGATCCCAAAAGCACAAATTGGAAGAGGTGCTGTTTTATCCTATAAAAGCTGCTTCCCCCTAAGATTAAAGGTTAATTGTAAGGTTATTCATTTACTCATGCAAGCTTCTCTATATATGCTTGATTTTGAAGATGGTAGGTAACAAAAGCAGGTACCGTTCATCTTTGACACTATCCTTAGGTAGCTGCACATCATTTTTAAGAATTCTCTTTCACTGGGACTGTCCTTCAGCTATCACAGACATGATGGTGGAAACCCTTAACACAATCTTATATGAGAATGATGACATGAGTAGCATCAACAGTGTAAACCATGTGATTCAATCAGCTTAGCACTTTTTAAAATGTTTTCAGAACACTAAAAGGTAAAGACTGCATGGGAAAGCAGCACATACCTTTGGATCTGCCAATGCATTAATGACATTTCCAAGAGCAAGCAGGGACCGGTTAATATTTGTTCCTTCTACAAAACGAGCCCCCTTGGCATTTGTTGCATTGGCACGTTCAGATCCTGCCAGGTCAATAAGAGACATTTTGGCAATACGAATATTTTGATTAATACTAGCTGTTTTATCTTGCTGCCGTAGGTAAATCTACAATAAAAAAAAAAAAAAGTAAATAAGTAAAAAGTAACCACTAACCAATCCAAGCAATAGGTTAATTTCATAGTGTAACAATTGTTCAATTGTTTTCGGACATTTATATTGGAATCTTTCTTGTAATCCAAGTTAAACCTTTTAGTACATATCTAATGTCAACAGTCAGTTTGACCTAATGGAAAATAGAAAATCCATTTCTGACACCTTTTAAAGTTCCTTGTTTCATGTGTTAGTAAGGAAAGAAGCAGAGTGTAGTTGCACCGAGTTTGACTGGAGTTAATTTTATGTGCAGCAGCCCATTGCTTCCAGACTTGTGACCCAGACAGTGCTGATAACACACACACTGATGATTAGCTTTTGCTGAATAGCAGTTGTATGGTGTCAGGGCAGTGGGCAAGAGCTTGCAAGCAAACAGCTGACCCCACCTGACTGAGAACTGCTCTGAGTAGCCATTGCTTGAGGAATGGCTGGGCATTGGTCTGATGGTGGCAGGTAACTGACCTGCCCTGGCACTTTCTCCTCATTTAAGTGAGTCACAAGGTATCTCCTTCTCTTGCTTCCAATTCTTTCCCCCATCCTGCTGCAAAGGATTAAGCGACCAGTTGGCCCAGGCTCACAAAGCAGCAGAGATAAGTGAGTTTTTTTACAGGGGAAATGAATTTCACAGCTCTTGATTCTTCTGCACTAAAATTGCTTATCATACTTGTGAACTTTAAATTGAAAGAGATGTTCCTTTTTTCAGTTGCACATTTAGGAGTATAACATAAAGATATGTATAGGGATAAACCAGGAAAAGGCTGGCCTTTCAGTGATTAGGCTTAATTGTATCTTCCATTAATAGGAGACAATACACATTTACTGCTGTGAAAATACACTCCAGGATCTTTTCAGATGTGCTGCCTCCTGAGGCCATCTTTGATGATGTTTCCCCAGACCTTTCTTGAAATTTTCATGGTACAGAGATGTACAAAGAACTAAACGCTTTTGCTTCCTTCTGCTGGTGAAGATATTCTTTCTTCAGGTTTATAAGGAAGTACGCAAAGCAGGAATATACGGTCAGTAAGAAGAATCAAAGTTATCCTTAGATAGTTTTATACTTTTTCAGGATTCTCTATATATTTCCTCTTCTTTTGTGTTGAGTGCCGTGCCATTTGTTAATGTGGCTAATGGTTACTGACACATTCATGAATGCCCTTCTGGACAATGAATTAGCAAAAAGCTGCCATGAATATAAGGTGACTGACTAGTAAAGACAGTATCTCTCTACTTCTGTAGCTTTAAGCTTTGTGCATGAAAAATGAAGTCTTCACAGTACCTTGTAACAGAAAACAGACTGACAAGTATTGTGAATGAGTAAAATAAATTCTTATGACTTGCCATGAAATGTAAATCTATTTCAAATACACATGTTTCTATATCAAACAGTACAACTAAGTTCAGTTGTACTATTTCCAGTATAATAGAAAAAAACAAAAAAACAAACAAAAAAAAAACCCCACCTTGGGCTGGGAACACACTACCAGAACAACACAATAACTATGATTAATGAAGTAGGGAAAGGTGGAGTGACGGCCAAACTATGTTGTACAACTCAAGCTTTTGTAAAAATTCAAAAGATACAGAAAATGCCCTAAAGCAGAACATTCTCAATAGAACAGTGTAGCAATTCAGATTTTCTTCTCAGATGCAGTAACTGCCTGACCCAGATAGATATTTCAAACCTAAGACATATGGTACAGTAAGGCAAAACTTGCATCTCTAAAATCAGCTCAGAATGTCCTGGGCCAAGACTTACCAATTTCTGAGTCAGTTTCAGAAAATATCCTGCTCCCATAAAGTTAACAAGAAAAGCCAAAAATACCATATCACTACAAAAAAGCAACTCTTAAAATAATAGAAACATTAAAAATAAAGGGCAATCAGACAGCACTGGGGATTTCTCACCACTTACATCTCTGGAAACAAAGACAATTCTGTTATGCAGAACAGCAGAGATTTGTGGAACTATATGAGAAACTGATTTATTTAATTGCTTGCCACTTTTAGAAATGTACTGAGAAAAAGCCTGCGGTAATAAAATCCAGAGCGTTTTCCTGAGTAAAGGTGAGGGAGATAAGATATCCCAGCCCAGCAAGTAAACAAACAGAAATCAGTGGTTCACTCTGATCTGTGTTGCAGCACTGTACCTTGAGCCTTTCTAAAGGCAGCACACAGGCACGACAATGCAGCTCTCAATGAATACAACTTCAAAAGAAGTCTTTGTGTGATCATGTACAATGCACAACAAGGGCAGACCTCAGGGGAAATTTCAAACATAAGTTTAAGGTGTATATAGGAAAACAGAAGCTTTTAGAGTGGCAATGACTTTTGTTCTGTTACATATTTAGAAGCTGGAGTTTTTTTAACTTTGCTATAGTTATTTACCATTGTCTAAGTCTGCAGATAACTGTTAAGAACTTCCCAGCAGTTAAATGCTCTAATGCAAGGACCAGAATCAAATTTAATATTTTTCAACCCAGAGTGGATCAAATAAATAATAATTCAAGATATTGTTTTACAGTATGTAACAGAAAACAGAAAAAAAAAAACAACAAAAAAAAGACATAGTTGATAACAGAACTAGATTTTAAATACCACAGGTTGTATTTAAAAAGAGAAGTTGGAAGAATAAGGCAGTGTAGCCAACACCAAAAATCTTTGGAGAAGTCTTAAGCTTTAGCATATTTGTACAACTCATTTCTGAAAACTAAGAATCATAATTTCATTTTCTAAAACTTGGTCTATACCAGGATATTAGTAAATTACTTTATTGTAAAAATCAACATTAACCAAAAAAGTAAAATAAGAAAGTACTACTTGAGATTCTTAGTTCATAGTCAGACATATAAATTGCATTCTGTAAATTATTTTTCCCAGAGAAATGTTAAGCAACATCGTGAAATCAGTAAGCATTAAAAAAACCACCAATAACTTTCAGTTTCTAACTTTACAGTATGGAAGTATATCAAAGCTCAAAATTATGATTTTACATAAAAGTTATTTGCTCTACAGAATAAAAGTTAAGAAGGTATAAGTACATATTTTATATATAATAAGTTCGGACTATACGAACTAGAGACCTTTCCATTGAATTCATTTTTTCAAACATAAACACTAAGAACCATTACATACTTCCAAGGAATAAGAAGGAGGACAAGAGGAGTAAACTGGAAAACTTCAATCCCCTCTTCTCCAAACTAAGGTTCAACAGTTTAAAGGTAAAACCTTCCATTGTAGCCAACTTCAAACAAAAACTGCGACTCACAGTAATGACCACTGTTTATTGGCTATACCATCTTACCTGAAAGACAGCATGGGACCGGGAAGAGGAGGCATTCACATCTGTGGGATGCTGAGTTCTGTTTTTATTTCCATAATCCAGCATCTGAAGGATTTCCTCTGCTGATTTAGGCTTTAAGAGTAGAGCAAGACAAATACCGTTTTCTTTTCCATCCTTTATAGGAATACACTGATTCTAAAATACATTTACATTAACATTCACCTCAAAAAACAAAAAAAAAAAAACAAAAAAACCCCCAAAACAAACAAACAAAACAAACAAACAAAAAACAAAAAACAAAAAAAAACACCAAAAAACCCCACAAAAACCCTTAAAATTTTAGCTTCCTAGAAATAAGAGAAATTTCCTGTTTGGAAATTGAGGCACTTCAAACAAATATTCTCAGCTAAAAAGCAGTAAGGCATGAAAAGCAAGCACTTAAGCACAGCAACTTAAATCAGAAAATATTTTTAGTAAAGAATTTAAACAAATCTGAAAGATTCTCCATAGTTAGAATCAGCCTCTTTTAAGAATGTCTGACTTAAATTAGTATACCACTACTTAATGTATTAGTACAAGAAAAGTTTTTTCCTCACAAGACTCAAGGTTTGGGAAGAAGGATGCTCATAGAGCTAGCCAAACTTAGAATATTGTTTCCTGAGACAGCATGTGACATACACTAGAAAGCTGCTAGAAAATAGATCCACAGGAACTGATTTTCAGATTGGAAAATTAAGTTTTATCACTGACCCTACCAAAGAATTGCTGTGCTGGCCTGGAAAAGTAATTTAACATAGAACTTTTCACACGTGGTTATTTACAAACAAAAACAACCTTTAGACTTCACAGCACTCCATTGCCATGATGGCAATGCCAAGATGTTTTAGCAAAAAAACTAATCTTCCAAAATCTGCTGGATGAGTATCTAGCCAATGGTACTCTTTTGATAATAAGGACTGAATGCTTCTATATTTGCATTCAATACGATTAACAGGTTTTTTCCACAGTGTCCTTTTAACTAATTCATTAAGTTTGCAAGTTACTGATGCTTATGGCCAGAGAAAAACCCACTACGAAATCACCAAATTCCATACAACTCTCAGAACAAAGGGAATGTTTCTCAATTATCTCAAGCATATTTTAAGTTTCTATAGATATTTACATACCTGATGTAATGTCAGACCTTGAACTACCACCCCTTGCTGGCCATCCTCACGAACAGCCAGAGGTCCAGAGTTGACCAGCAGATCACGTATCTGTTCGTTGTAAACCTTTGAAAGGGAATTTAAAATATTTTATTAAAATATCCTCCCATAGCTGACAGAATTAAACTTAAATAAACAGAAATCACCAGTCTGTTTAAACAGTCCTTTAAGACAAAGTAGTGAATTTATGCTATAATATTTTTCAAATATTTTTCCTACACTGAGCTTAAAATATTCAATTCACATGATTTCTTTTTAGATTTTAGAACTGAGTAATTCTTTCTAGTAAATAGTCTTAGTCTTTATTGAAAAAAAAATTGCCTTTTTTTACAACAAAACAACCAAGCATGAATCCAATGCATTTATTTTCCTCCACTGTACATCACAATCCATACTTCACTGATATTTCTTAGTTCATATCTACTTCTGTTAAAGTTGTTAAATGTCTTATTTCTTGGTCTTTGGAAGCATATAGCAATGCAAATTTTCCCCATCTCCTTCTACCCCTCCCAAATACCAACTAGAGTCCATTAAGACTTTGAGGGAGCTAAAAAGATAACTATTTTATTAGCACTGTTCAGCAGTAGTGCCAAAACATTTACTTGTAAAAACAGAACATCACTTTGTTGTGATTCTTCACGGTGCTTATAGGATGTTATTGTGAAGTCCTAAAATATTACCCTGAAATGATATTTTCTTGTGCACATCAACAGATGTTTAGAGGCATGTAATTGATCAGCAAGACATAGATCATGAACATTCAGTGAATATATTAGAAGCAGTTGTCCTTTATGGGCAGCCTTCTGTAAAATAGTAAAGTTTGCCTAGGAACACCAAGTTTGCAGAGCACAATACAGTTCCACTCCTATAAGAACATATTTTGTCAAACCCCAGAAAGGACCAGGGGAAAGCAAAACCAGCTTGTCTTTATTTATAAAATATGACTTATTAAAAGCAACATACCAAATGCGGGAACTCACCTCTAAATAAGAAACAGCAACATCACATATTTTATCTTCTTTTATTTGATCCATGCATTTATAAAGTGTCATCATAGTTAAATACATGACTCCAGGATCTTCAGGAGAACCTAACATTGTATGAGTCTTTCCAGCTCCTGTTGCACCATATGCAAGCACTGAATTTTCCCCAAAAAACCAACAAAGTAAAAATATATAATTTATTTGTAAGCTAATCAGGAACGGAAAAGTCAAATGAACATTCACAGACCTCTGTCATTCTGCACAACTGTTTCATAAACTGATCAAGTTTCTTACTTAGGCTTTACCCTTCACATCTATAATTAGAGAGGTGTTTCAAAGAAACATTTTTGAGTTTTCAGTTCAAAATTCATTCACTGACATGTTATATGAAAATATTATTAACTTACTCTCATAACTTTAAGCCATCAACTTATTGCTGATAGGCATTTCATTTCCTCACCACATTCCACTAGCCAATTCAAAAACCCCAAGATCTTAAAGAGTTCATAAAGCAGGTTACCATACACTCAGTGACACAACTGCTTCTGCTTGAATAACTCTAGAGGACTCCCATTAACACATATATTTCAGATAAAATTCCCAAGGCTATCATAACCTTAACACAAACCTCATTTTAAAATAGAGTAGAGCTATCCTAAATTCCATATACTAAAAAGTCAGCCTTTCATATATATGAATTAAACCACAATGCTTTATTTCTATCTCAGGCTTTTTCGAATGCCTCTACAGTCATTGGATACAATGGTAGAAACTTTGAGACATTTATTGAAGTTTTTTTAATTAAAGAAGATAAATAGCAAAGCTACCTGTACAGTTATATCCATTTAGGAAGCCATCAATTAGACTTTTGGTAGTATGCTCAAAAACTTCCAACTGGGATGAACTCTCATCAAAAACGGCATCAAACATAAATTTAAGATCTTTCCTTTGTCTTTTGTTAATATCCCTATGGGTCAGTTTCTTCCTGTTAAAGAAGCTAACTTCTTCCTCCTTTGGATCAAAGACCAGTACATGCTGGTCAATAACATGGACAACTCTGCTAAAGCTGCCCTGTTTTTCCTTTTGGGTCTCTGGACGGACACGGACTACCACTTTCACATGATTACAGACATCTTCTTCCTTAGCAGGAGTCATCCTGTCTGTTCCCCAGCTTCACTTTCAAGACTCTTTCAGATGGAACAGCTGAATCTTTTCTGCAATTGACAAGACAGGTTTTATTTGCAATATAACGCCTTTCACTCTTTCAAACAGTTCACACAGTTGATCAGGCTGGATCCACCCATCACTTGTCAACGGCTCCAATGGCAGTGCGACTTTGGGAAACACTTTAACTGGCCTGAAAGATGACTTAATTCAGCACAGCTTTCAGAAAGCCAACTAGCACTTCCCCAGTAAACTCTTAAGTTTATTTTAGAATTTAAAATACTAAATGACCTAGAGGCTTTCCTTTATAAGAGACCAAGCTTTCAAATGAGATACCGGATACTTCAGATTTCTGTAGACCAAAGAGAGTTTTTTTGTTCTTCAGCAGAAAGAGAAGCTGCCTGTGTTGCACTCCCTGGATTATTGATACAGTCACATTGCACGTAGGTTTAAAGAGAGTTAAAGCAGGATTTACGTTAATGTGCCTTGCATAGGATACAGTAACCGATACCAAAATGGAATTTCCTTTAAACAGCCCATTTTTGTTGTTAACAGGGCTATTCGTTCACCCTTGAAAGCGGACAGTAACCTACACCGTAAAGGCTCTCAGTGACGCTTTTGCAGCTTCAGGGCCAGCTCGCCCTCTCTCAGCCGAGCCGCCCCCCCGCCGCGGCGTAACCGAGACACGGAGAAAGGCGACACCGGGGGCAGGTGAGCGATGGGGCCGCGGCCCAGCCCCGCCCGGCTCTCTCGGCCCCCTCCTTACCCCACCGCAGACAGCTCTTCCTCGGGGCACGCCTCCAGGCTCGGCTCTACGGCCTGAGAATTCCCCCTCCGTGCTCGCCGCAGGGATACCTACCCTGGCACCTCACCCTCCGGGCCGCGCCCATCCCCGGTCTCACCCCCGGCACTCACCCTCCGGGCCGTGGCCGTACCCGTACCCGTACCCGTACCCGTACCCATCCCCGTCTCACCCCTGGGCCGTGCCTTCCCCCCTGCACTCTCCGCCCCAGACTCACCCGCGGGCCGCGGCCAGGCCAACCGCCATCCAGCGACCGCCGAATTCAAACACCAGCAGGCCGCCCTCCGCGCCTTGTCATTGGCTGCTTCCCCTGACGTCAGCAGAGCGACGGCGCCAGCGGTAAGTGCGCGCGGCCGGGCGTGCGGCTGTTCGTGGAGCGCAGGCAGCGGAGGAGCCCGCGGGGAGGGAGGGGGCGCGCCCGGGGCTGCCGTGTTGGAGCGGGCGGCCTCTCGCTCCGCCAGCCCGGCTCGGGCGGGGACAGCCCCCAGCCTCTTTCTCTCGCACCCTGGCGTGGGCCAGGGTGCAGGCTGCTGACGCTTCTCCGATTGCCTCTGATAAAAAATGTTGGGGTGTGTGTGTGTGTGTGTGTGTGTGTGTGTGTGTGTGTGTGTATATGTGTGTGTGTGTGTATGTGTGTGTGTGTGTGTGTGTGTAATTTTTGTCCTCCCCGCCTTTACGTTCTGCCTTAGTACAAGTCCCGATCCTCAGGCGGCAGCCTGCAGTTGTGCTCGAGTGCCGCTTATGACGTGTGCTGTTATAAAATACACTTTCTGCTCGCTTTTAAGAAAAAGTTCTCCAGTTGTGTAGAATGAGGGTGGCTGTAAACAAAGTGTGTCCCTTGTGTTAACCATGCGTCTTGGGCTCGTACCAGTGTAGGTCAGTGTGAGCAGGATGGTGGGACACACCATCAGTGTTTTAACCCCAGCCAGCAGCCCAGCCCCAGGCAGCCGCTCCTCACTCCCTCACCAGTGGGACCGCGGAGAGAAGGGCAAGCGTAAAAAGGTAGAAAACTTGAGGGCTGAGGTAAAGAGAATTTATTTGGGAAATCAAAACCTGTGCAGAGAAGCAAAGCAAAACAAGGAATTAGTTCGCTGCTTCTCATGGGCAGGCAGGAGTTCAGCCATCTCCAGGGTGAGCAGGGCCCCAACACAGGTAATGGTTACTTGGGAGGACAAACACCATCACTCCAAATGTCTTCTTCCCCCCACTTTTTATATGGAGCATGATGCCATTTGGTCTGGAATATCGCTTCAGTCTGTTTGGGTCACCTGCCCCAGCTGTATCTCCTCCCTGCTGTATTCAGCAGAAATCCAAAACACAGCCCTATATTAGCCACTGTGAAAAAAATTACCCACCCCAGCCAAAACCAGCACAATGGTAATATGTATGTTTATATGTTTTCTGTAGATGCACTGTGGTTGGTTGCAAAACCTCACATCTGTGTGTCTATTCCAAGTTAGAGTGATACGTACTTTCAAACTTAAGGTAGGGGGAATTACTGCCCATCTGAGGCTTTAATTATCAGGAGAGTTACTTTCTCAGCATATTCTTATGCAGGCAGAATATTGGTAGCCTCTGGCAAGGTAAATTCAAGAAAAGCATGTATTAAAATCTGATCGTGAAAATAATCTGCTTATTGCTTGAACATGATTGATTTGTAGATAATATTGAAAGTTCTGAAAACATTTTGCTGACATATCTATAAAGTTGCCCCAACTTGGAATGTGTATTGCTTTACCTATAGCATTTCCACTTTGTTATTTAAACAAATACACTGTTTCAAATATTTATTTGAATGTAATTCCTGATATCTATTGCTCTTCTAGGTTGATCAACTCCAAAATGTTACCTCAATATCTGTGTCAAGTTTGCAAATGTTTGTTTCTGTGCAACTTGAAACTGAATTCAGTAAATATGGCTAGTTTGGCCAGAAGGATCCATTCTTCATTAAATAAGCTTTCCGACTCTGAGTCAGAGGAACAAACTGTCCAGAAATCTGAAACTGAAGAGTTGCCTCAAAGTGCAGAAAACAGTAATTTTGGAAGATTTCACATACCAGTGATGCTGGAGGAGGTTGTTAAATGTTTATCCCCCCAGCCAGGTCAGGTGAGTTAAGTGATTAATGAACATTTGTGATCCATTAACAGTCCAACAGAAAAATTCGTGCAGTGTAGGGATAACTTTTGTTTAGAGAAATAAAGGGATGCTCTTAAACAATCAGTTGTAGCTTTTAAAGGTTCTAAATTGTTTTGAAGTTCAAAGTAAGACTCTGTATTCAAACTAATAAATTTCTGGTGTCTGTATGCCTGAATCCCCAGGTAGGTGGTATTAGTTAAAACTGTCGTATTTGACTATTCTGTTACTTTTGTGCTTGTCTTTCTGAATTGCACTTGTGTATTCTTAAGGTTATGTTAATTACTCATAGTAGTGGGGAGTTCTCATACATGGTTATGTCATCAGTTTTTCAAGAGCCCTCTTCCTCTTGTATAAGAGGTGGTAAGTATGTAGGTTTTAAAAATGGTTATCATCATCATTCCTTATTCTGTGACAGTTATTTCCATGGTTGGAGGTATTTCCTTAAGATATGCTTTCAGTGTGTGAGGTATGCTGCAGAGGTAATAGAGTAACTATTACTGCCCCTGAAGATTATTTTGTAATTTAAATATTTATGGATGTAAAGTAGCTTATTATTGGGGTGGGATTTTTCCAGGTCTGTGTATACATGGTTTTGCAGATTTTCACTACTAAGCTGGTAGTGAACCACTAATGACTGCTATAAGAGAGCCCAAATGAGTTTACCTCAAACAGAAGCATTTCTAATACTGCTAACCTGTTCAGTGTGACTGAAACTGGAAACTGTTCAGCACTTCCATTTATCTTTTTCTGTATGTATTTGCAGCACTTTCTGAAGCCTTAAAAATAAGTAGTGTGCAAAAGGATGCAATGTATCAACTGAGTTTTGCTAGTATAAGTGAAATTTTGAACACAGATTGAGACGTTTTCTCACTAACCTAAGTGGCGGTAATCAGTTTGTATTAACATGGATATCAACTGAGAGCGTCATATAAAGGTACATTTTTAAGATTATAGTCATGACAGGGAAGTCTACAAACACTTTATTTTGTGGGCAGGAAAGGTAGTGCTCTGATTTTGAATTTAGTTTTGCTGCTTCATTCTCTCCCACGCACATAAAGTTTTCCTTTACTCAGCTTTAATAAAGTTATATTCTTGGCTATAAAATAGCTGATTTGGGCCTCTATTTCTTCTTGTGTCCTAAGACAAGGAGTTGCCAATATAAGGAAAATCTAATTAGAAAGATGATGTCCTCCCTATAGTTATGGTCACTGAATGGGATTTTCATTTTACTTATAGAGGTTCTTACAAAAATAAATGTTACTTAAGAGTGAGTCACTGCTGAGATAAAGATGTTAGTGCCCTCCTACTGAATATTCTTGTTGACTGTCTCCTTTGGGGAATCTGTTTGTCAGGAATTTGAACAATAATACTTCCATTTATCTTTGAATCTTCTTTTATTGCCTTGTTTTGCAAAGTTCCTGTAGTAGTCCTGTCTTTGAAGCAAAGACTAAAAATTAGTTCTTACTGATCTACCTCACTTCTCAATGAAAAGTCAGTTGCAGTAAGTCCACACATAAGTAATTTCCTCTTTTAAGTTTACTGTATTGATTACATTTTAATCTTCTCAGTCCATGGGTATTGTTTGCAAATACCTGAGCAATATTTTTGCAGTTGTCTGGACAATTCTCTGTTCTCCTGAAGAACCAAACATATTTTGAATCAATGTGTTTGGACATCCAGAAGCACGTTTCCCCAGTTTTCAGCCTACTTTTCCCTATTTTTTTCCTTTACAATAATCCCTTGTCTTTTAAACAGAGATGTGGATCTTTTCCACATACTGTGGCTATAATGTTAAGTAAAAGAATTTAATTAGCAGTGAGTTGAAGTATGAATGCCAGAGGATGAAACTCTGACATTTTAACTGTTCTTATGAGAATCTTAAAGGTTTTTGAGTTGCGAAGCTCTAGGAAGTGATAGTGCTCCAGCACCAACAAATACTTCTATATATAATATTTAAACTCCAACTAGAAGAAAAACAAATACTATGCCCTTCTCAGATTATATGGGGAAGCCTGTAATCTGATGACATCTGTGGTTTTATATGATTGATTTTATCTATGGTTGAGTATGATCTAGAAGAGAGTAAAATGGAGATACTATAAGCTCTGCTAGTATTATTTGGTTTATTATAGTTCTAGAAGCCTTTTTTTTTTAGTATCTGTCAATTAAATGGTAGGTGGTCAAACTTGAGGTGAGAAACAATGAATGAAACCTTTCATTTTCTTCAGTGGTTAAGTGGTTCATCAGAAGCAGTTATCAGTAGATGATTTTTTACCTCATTATATTAATTTGTGTCAAAAAAAAGAAAGCAGTTAATTTTCCAAAGAGATCTTGTCTGACATTTTCTTGAGTCAGCTGGGACTTACTGTGGGTATTTCCCTTTTGATTCTCCATAAAGTTATTCAGATTATTTTTGCTGCTTGATGTTCATTGAAGGAGGTATCCTCTTTGTCTGGGACATAATGTGTTATACCTAGTTTTTAGAAAGAGACAAGTATTTCCTGAAAACATTCAGCTTTGCCATGAGCTTTCCTTTCACTCTTTCAGGTACATATTGCTTTGTTTTCAGGATAGTTACTATTTTCATGCATCCAAACAACAAATGATTCTTTTTCGGAAGGGAGTGTGAGCATGGCCTTCTAAAATAACAGGAAGGAAGTATAAGACATTGCTGACAGTCAGACATTGTTCTGCTGTGAGTGAAGTGCTTCTTGAGCTCTGGAGTTCAAGTTTGAAGACAGTAGTTTTTCACCTCCTGGAGGTTCTGTTGCTCTATTGGATGTTGATCTGGAGCATGGTTGTTTCCTTCCTTTTGTGTGGAGCTAGATCTCAAGTAATAGATGACACTTGAGGAAAGCTGAGGTAGACTGCTGGGTGTGAGAAAGGCAGTTCTGAAACTGCTGTCTTAGTTTCTGTGTACTCTTGACTATACATCAGTATTCTCTTTCTGCCTTGTTCTAAGTGCTTTAAGGCAAAAATAACCTTTCTCTGTACAGCACCCTGCAGAGGGGACTTCTGTTTTGTGACAAAGGTTTCCAAGTACTGTGGTATATAAATAGTTACATGTCTGCACTGGTGACCAGGGTTCTTATCATAGTACCTCCAAAGCCATCTGCAAATAATTTATAACTGGAATGACCCGTTCACACTAGAGGTTCTCAAAATTGTAGTTTTCTGCGGGGTGTCCAAAATAAACAGGAATTAAAAAAGGATCTGGAAAAATTAATTCTGAGTTCTCAAGTTGTTCTCTGAGTTTTTTTGTAAAATGCAGCCAAAATATCAAGTGTGGAAGGGAATATTAATTGGGTCACGAGATAAATGATGAAATACTTGTTTTCGAAAAGTGCAACACACACATGGACATAGTAGAAGTTTTTATTGTTTTAGCCTGTTTTTCACTGGACTTGTAAAATGAATAAGGTGGCATAAAGTCACTGATTTTCGTAATGTTCTTTTTTGTAGAAACACCTTTTTTTTTTGTGGGAAGCATGCTGAAAATATCTTTCCATACGCAAATTTTATGGCTAATTTTTCTCTGTCAGCAGCACAGTGATCTATATAGTACTTGTAAAAAAGAAAGGAAGATAGAGAAACTTGGGAGAGTCAATAAATTAATATAGAGAAATTCTGAAAATACTCTGGGAATTACCGAACACACGTTTTTTCCCATGGTACTTGAGTGTTACTGGGGCATATTGAGAGTTGTGTCAGCTGATCATGTAGTTCCTGTGTATTCTTTCTGTCACTCTTATCTTGCTAGATGTCCTGGCTGCATATACTGTAAATTTGTGGAAGAGGCTAGCCGGGCTTCAGATCACAGCTGTGTATGGAAGTGTGTAATAAAACGTGCATCAGATGTGTATATATGCAAAGTATATTTATTTTTGGATGTATCTGTTAGGAAACTAGTTAAATGAATTCTCATCAGATAGTATTGTTTAAAATACTTGGCTAATATCATACTTTAAAAGGGATGTTTTTAGTGAACTTAGCATTTGAAGTTAGTGCATGAAAATGGAAAACATTTTTAAAACAGTTTTGACTAAGATATGCAAAAGGTAGTACTTCAAGTATTTATTATTATTTTAAATAATAATATTGTCTGGTTTTACCATGGTAGTGTATATATGTGGATTTGGAAAAGCAGACCCCATTTGCTTACGTTCCTTGACTTACAACCAATTGCTCTCTGCTGTGACATGCAGTTGAAATAAAATGTAGTAAGGTAGAAGTATTATTTAACAGTGTAATGCCAACAAATGTTATACATGTTTTACAGTCTCTGCATCTGTGTGAGTTCCATCACAAGATGAGAGAGGAAAGAAGGGGACTGGGAAGGAAACAGGACAGGAGGTGGCATTCATGAACAGCTTGCCAGCGACAAGGCAGAGAAAGTCAGTCATCCTCTTCAATTGTTGTTTTGCTGTCTTCTGTAGTGGGCCCTCCAGAAATACAGGGACCATAAATTCCTTATTGACAGATGACTTGAAACACATGTGATTTATTTGAGAGCACTGCATAACTGTTCTCTATTTTGAAGCTGGTACTGCTGAGTGATTAGACTGTGGTACTGGGAAATGAAAAATGATTTGGATCTGAATGATGGCAGGATGTGAATGAGGCATGGTGAAAAAGTCCCTTCACATTTTACTTTTTTTTATCCTTCAAGAATTTAGTCTTTAGAGAGAAAATAACTAGAATACTTGGATGAGAGGAAGAATAAGTTGATGGCTACAGCTGCACAGGAAAGAATCTTCAGGTTGTAGTTCTTGCACATCTGCCTGATCACCTCATCTTCCCACCTGCATCATGGTTCTCTGAAGGCATATCCAAACGTTATCAGCAGCCACAAGTAGAAGAGCTCTCACCAACTTTGTTCTGCATCTTTCTCTATTTTAGTAGAGGAAGGAAAGCCTGCAGCTGCTATATCCAAAGAGATCAGCATGGGAACTGGTCTGCCTACTGAAAACGACTCTGCAGATGTGCAGATTTCGTTTTATGGTGATACTGGGTTAGCTTGCTGTTACCGTTCTATCACATAACAAATGATAGCGCTTCAGGAGACTATTTAAGATGCTGTGTTATAATAAAGCAAGATTCAGTGCTTTCGGGTGACTCAGCTTGTAATGACGCTGTATATGCTCTCCTTTTCTGTTGTGACAGCATTAGTCTTTGCACCTCTTGGGGAAAACTAATAGAATTCACCAGAAAGTAATCTAAGCCCTTTAAATTTTAACTTGAGTGAGCCTGTGTTCTCAGAAAGGGTGATAATATATGTAGCCACTCATTTCCTCCTCATCTAGTACTGTGTGTCTTTAGTCAGCCTTTTGGCTAAGCTTTCTTATTAAATATTTGAATTTGAGTTTGCAAACAGGAATGCAGACTTTTTCTATCACACAGAATATTACTAGCAATTGAAGATTAAGGTTGGAGTATGGGAGATATCTACAGGTTGTTTTCTTACTTTGTGTTTTATATTGTTGGGAGTAGTTTTGCACAGAATTGTTCTGGATAAAGAGATGATTAAAAGGTTAAGCTACTAAATTTGATGTTCAAATGGGTATCCAAAGTCATGCAAATGTATGGTCTGACCTTTTTTGAAAATATTTTTTCTTTTTCCCAGACTTTTTGAGCATGTTATCTTCATTCCAGTGATGTTTGCTGATGCTCAGCATCTTGGGAAAATACTTTTCTAATAATTGTGTTTTAAACACTGAAATAAATCAATATTGTTTCAGGCTCACTCTGTATCAAAATGGTATTATTTAATGTGAAATTGATGTAGGAACGTGGCAGCCAAGACTTATCAAAAACATGTCCATGGCTTTTTTTGGGTTAACTAATCATAAATAATATAGAATTAGGTTTTTACTTGAGCCTTTGTAAAATTTTCATTGCATCTTAAACATCTCCTCTGTTATAATTGAGGAAAGAAGTTTCTCATGAGGTAGCTGAGGAAGTCAGATTTTTCTTGTTGAGTCTGATGATTAGCTGAAGTCATTCAGACACTGAAATTTTAATTTCCTATGGAAATGTTAATAATGGTGTCCTTGAGTCATAATGTCATTAAATCTAATTCCAGACAACATTACTCTTAGGAAAATGAGTGAAGTAAATAATGCATACTGAAGCAAGGTCTGCCAGTGCTGTCTAAAAGCAGGTGACAAAGGCAGGTTGAGGTGGTTTTTGTTTGCTTCTCTTACCTCTTATGCAAGAGTGAAGGGGGAAGGGGCTCATCTGTGTTCTCTTGCATTGAAAAAACTTGCTCCCAGTAATCTTTCTGGATGGTCACTCAGCTATGTGAAGTGCAGTGTTTGGCTGCAGGTTTCTCACTAGGCAAGGAGTACCACTTGGCATACATGAGAGGGTCCATGACGTGGCTCCCTTTGCTTCTGGATGTGTGAGGATTAGAGTGGTTTGCCAGTGACTGGACTTTTGCCAGGCTTCTGTGATGAACCTACAATTGATGACTGAGAAAGTTGTCATGTACTTTAAGATAAATTGTAGATGTCTTCAGGTGACGTATTCCAGGATGTTCTGTGGAACCAAGACCACAAATTGAGGTATGAGGCTTTAGAAAATAAGTGAAGAGGGTAAAACAAAGAAAAGAAGAGGTAAAATGCCTTTTAATATGTTTTCATACAAAACCTGTTAATTTGTAGTCATATGTTGTTTCATATTTAGCTGTAATCAGAAAATTGAACCCTTGTGAAGAAAATACTTTGGAATTATTTTGAGGCATTAAGTGATTATGATTGATGGGTGCTTCAAAATATGTTCATAGCAATCTTTTTTCTCCTCTGTGTGAA
>VYZQ01065923.1:29176-39391 GCA_013400655.1 Mystacornis crossleyi
AACTAATCAATTTTTTTTTGGTGAATACTTCAGTATGCGGGATATTTCAGTAATTGGAAATTGATCACTGAAGCTATATGTTATTGTTTCTTTTTCATGCTTGGTTAAAAATGCAACTGGTATTGGAATGAATTGCTGCTCTTGCAATTTTTAAAGTTTTACACAGCACTTAGTCATGGGTGCTAGGAAATCAGATCCTGTAAATACTAATTTCAACAGAGTACAACTGCATGAGAACATAAACAAAACATATAAAATAGTGAGAGTCCAGACACAAAGTTCATTGTGAAATGACTTCTGCTAATATTACAGAAAGCTTTCAAAAGCATATAGAAAAATCTAGGATCAAAAACTTGAGCCTGTATTTTGCACATGGTGCAGTAAGAAGAGCAATCTATTTAGCGAAAAATCCCAGAAAATACATTACAAAGAGACCTTTTATTACTCTCAACAAAGAGAGAAGAAAATTCTGCAGAATTCCACCAAAATGTTCAAAACANGTAATTAGGAGGAACAAAAAGGAAAGAGAGAAGTGCCTCTGACCTTGTACCTCACTTTCAGTCTCTGAGGACTCAAGAAGAGAAGTAACTCATGAATATTAGAGCTAATGAAGCTTGATTTTCTCCAGATTTTTAGTTCAGTGTTGATTGACTCTCATGTCTGGAAGATGTAAATTGTGACTGAAGCTTGTGCTGCATTTGATGCACTTAGATGTGCCCTCTTCAGTGTGTATTCTCTGGTATTTAAAAAGATTCCAGCTCATGCTGTAGTGTTTTTCTCAGTGGGTACCTCTCAGATATCTCTCTGACCTGGACATCTATTTATATAAATCTTGTAGGAACATCCTGTCTCTGAGATTTCTGTTCTGTTATCATATTTTATAAAAGTACAACAATGGGTTCAAAAAATTAGATAGCATGGACTAGTGAGCAGCTATATATTGATACATCTAACTTCTAATTAAGTCTCTAAAGATTTTCACTAGAGAGCCCTTGATAGGCTGAGGTGTGGGGAGCAGTTCCCCTTGGTGTAGGGAGTGATTCAAATTAGAAGTGAAGCCCAAAGAGGCAAAGGGAGTGATCAGCCATGGCCAAGAGTTTCCCGCAGTGCAGATGAGGTGTTTTGGGGTGAGCGATCCCATCTCTCAGCAGGAGAGGCTGATGTACCAGCATGCACTCCGAGCATCACAGATTGGAAACCAATAGAAATGAAATTGGGAGATACAGGCACAATCCTATTACGTGATAAGGAAACCAGGGTGGATAGAGACAGCACACAGATAAGAGGGTGATGAAAACTATAGGAGTGATTTGGATCTGAGAAGGTGGGTGCACTATTCACCAGATGCACTCAGCCACACCGGATTGCCAGATGAGGCCTGTCCTTGTCAGAATACAACAATTTGCCTCTTCAGCTTTCTCTACATTTAAGGTTCTGGCACGAACCACTTTAGACAAACATAGATTGATGGCTGAATTATACACAGGAATGACACAGGACCAGGATGATGCTGAAATATCATTAAAATTGATGATTTTGGCTTGTTCCTCTGTCATCTTTAGTTCAGCATGGCAGTGCATCTGGAGACCTGACATTATCACAGAACAATGTAGAGCCTTCTGGGAAGGGAAATGCTAGAGCTGGAAGACAGGCATATGCAGAGATGCAAAACATCCGTGAACAGCTTTTGATCCTGCTGGTAAAGAGCTGTGCTGTAATTCAAGGTATCTGACAGGAATGAAATCCAGCTCAGGCCATTGCATGCACTTGCTAACAGAAACAGGAACCTACAGTTGGGCTGTGGAAACAAAGGGTCAGGCACTGTCCAAGTCTCCTTGAAAGTTATATGTGGCAACCCAAGGCAAATGCAACTTTGAGTAATTGGCCCAGAAATGGTAATTTAGAAAATGGGATTTTAGTTTATTACAGTAGAAATAAAGGAATCGACTCTTCTTCCTTTTGAGTGTTTACAGAATCATAGAATCATAGGACAGCTTCTATGAAGGAGGCCTTAAAGGCGATAGAATATTCAGTTGGAGCTGCATAGTAGGAATGATCAACCACAGAAAAGATTTACCATTACCCAGCAGCTGGAATGTGCTGGAAAGGACAGTAACAGAAGGAGGAGTTTGTATTTTTGAGTCTGGCCAGTTGTTACACTCGGAATAAGAACAGTAGCATATATAAGAACATGTGGGTTTGAAAAGGTGCAGGGTCAGCCATGTAGTTGGTATCCCTAAGGGATCCTCTATGGAAATTATGGAAATCTGCAGAGTTATCAGTTCTTGCTGCCAGGCTTCACAAAATGTGGACCAGCAGTACATGAAAAGGTTGTTCAGTAGAATTAAAATTATCCTGAGGCATAGGGAACCTCAGACTTCAAAGTTTCTAGTTATTTGCACATCATACTTTGCACAACACTCTCAGTTCTGTTCTCTGAAATGCACTAAAGGGTTATCAAGGTAAACAAGGATTGGATTGGATCCCTTCAGCCAACTCATATACTGAGCACAGGGTAGAAGCTTTTTCTATAGACCTTTTCTTCACAAGCATGGAAATACCACCAAAAAATCTCCACAAAAATGACAGTTGCATTCATTAGATATCATCTAAAATATATTGCTGTGAATGGAAAGCACTTTGATTAGCACTGACTTAGCAATGTGCACAACATAGTTCAGCATGTGAGTCTAATGGATTGGCATTCAAATGCATATAATGAACAGATGGCTCCTGTAGAAGAGACTAATGCAGTGGTTTTGGTCACCCTGTACTGGCACTTATTCAAAGCAGGTGCTCGATAAACCAAGACTGGAGCTGGACCAAAATGAACCGGCTTCTAACAAAACTGGGACACAGAAAAGGAGGGGACAGTCCCTTCTCTCTTTTCCAAGAATATACGAGTGCATGCAGTGCCAGCTTTGCCAGTGGTGACCAATCTCACAGGTTTGTTACTGTTTCTGAGATCCAACATCATTAACTTTAACATGAAGACCAGGGGCACTGACAAGCAGAGCATGTCAATATCTAAGTCAGATTTGATCTCCATTTTATACTCTCATGTTAATTTTATCCTGATTTTGTCAGCTCGTTCTGTGTCCAAAGTGGCCAAGCCCCAACCAGAACCAGAGCTGCTATTCTGAATCCATTCCTGATCTGACTTTAAAACAGAAAGATTAAATTCCTTGCCTTTAGGAGAAATCCAACAAAGCTGGCATCAAACCAGCTGTCTATGTCCCAAAGTTACCTGCTACAGCAAGGAAAGCAACAGTAGTAGAGATATTTGTGTACTTTTACAGATGAAGTTATCCAGTAGTTAAATCTGGATTAAACTTAAATTCAGAGCAGAATTTCAAAATGAATCAGGGTCATGGTTTGTGCTCACATATGATGGTGCTAAAGTTTTCTGGGGTTTCTTGTCTTCTGAAGTTTTGTCTGTGTTTGATCTGGAATAGGAAAACAGGGTCCATTCCAAATTGGAAAGAAACTCAGAACCTAAATTATATGAGTAAACTCACATCATGAGACTGAAATGCTCCCAAATGCCCCCTTATCCCTCACTTTCTGAGGACGGAAGGTTTGACAGTCAGATGGGACTGGGGAAGAAAGATGTCTCCAGATGGAAAATGATGAAAAGCTGAATTTGGCAATACTATTAAAATAGATCCCTGGTTTTAATTATAAAGTTATAGAACAAGTGATGGCAAATCCATTACAGGGTTTGAATTTATGTCCAGCTTATCTGCTTTAAGCACTGCCAAGCACCCACTACTTACAATAAGAATCCATTCCAGTTTTCAGCTCTCAGGCTGAGATGTCTTGTTCTTGCAGCGACCTGTCAATCAGCCCAGAATACTCTCACAGCTCAGCTTCCCATCTTTTCAACCAGCCCTCTTTCAAGGAGAATTTTCCAAAAGATTGAAACTGGCTTTTAAAATTATCTTGATCTTTGTGACAACTCTTAGCAGTAGGCCAGTGAATTACCTGGGAAAATTTATTTAGGATTCATAAATCTTTATAGGGAAACTGTTAATAGAGCCTCTAGTCTGCCTGCTTTGAAATACTGAGGTGCTGTAATACTTTGATTTTGAAACATTACAACCTGAAGGAGAAAACCTTGACATAAGATAGAAAATTCATGCTTAAAATACAAGGTACTGCAGTCCTGAAGTTAATTTGTAGAATATGTTTGATACTCAGTTCGATATTTCAGTGGCTAAAATGGTGGAAACAACATCAGGGTTTGAGAAGCCTGAACTTCAGTGTGAAAAATAGTCCACCTGAAAATGCTGTCCTGCCTGACTTTAATTAATCTGTCTCTACAGTCATGACCTAGTTACCACAGTACAAATGTCAGCTTGTAATGGCTTTTCCCTAGAGTCCTCCTTAACTAGCATTTGCCATTTACATTTGCTCATTCAGTGATGAAGAGCAGTTAATGAGCTCCCTCTACTGGTGCACGGAGTGAATTGTACCAGCAGCGCCAGTTCCCCAGTACCTCCTCAGGCTGCGCTGGGAGAGGTGCTCCAGGCTCTCTGCTGCACCACGCCACTGGCAAGGGCTCTTAGCAGAACATTAACCTCTTTCTGTTTCTTGTTCTGTTTTTCTGTCATCAGCTTTACTGCTACGTGGGTTTTCTTTAATCTATGATCTTTTAGGCAATTTCATTTTGAATTGGAGGGTGACAACGAGGGGCATCTTTGTTTCCTTTTTTCCCCTGAATATATTTTCCCATACAAAAAGGCATAACAGTTCTCTTAAAATAATTAGCACAAAAAACCGAAGCGGCTTAGAAAGCAAGAAAGTTTATTTAGGTTACTGCTGCACTCTAAATAAACAAGGCCACTGTGCTGAAGATGGGTATCAGATCAACGGATGTATGTCCTTATCTTGTGCTTGCCATATGTGTTGACTGGAGTATTCAGATGGAATGTTTAGTTGTTTATGTCTTAAAAGAAATGATGTGATAGTGATTTTAAAAGCTTTCTTAGTTTATGAGAGGGTTAAAGAATACCTGTTCTAAAATGTCACCTTCCTTAGTCTTTCCCTCTTGCCTTAGATGGAGTATTTCAAATACTCTCTAAGTATCACAACTGGCATCACAGTAAGCAGGCTGCAGGAGATACTTACCTAAAGCATAGCTGAATCAGAAAAACACCAGATAATTGATGAAGTGGAAAGGTAGCAAGGATTAACACCTTCATATGTCTAAAATCTAAAAAAAGAATAAAATTTGATTAAATATCTCAGCATAAGATTTTATTTTACTAATACTTCTCCATTAAGAAAGAAAACAGTATCAAAGATCTTGCTATGGTCAGAGGCGTTTTTCTGCACAATGCTTAAACACCTGTGAGATTGCTGCTGAATCAAGCAAAAGACCAGGCTTGAAGGCATTCCACAATGGAAAGAAAGTTATTCCTCGGGCTAGCTGCTGCCTTCACATCCATGGAAAGCATGGCATGTCCTGCTATCAGCAAAGCAAACTATAAGAAGATGCATCATCAGTTCATGTTGTAACCCCCTTCACCTGCTCCAGTGTACACTGTACATCTGCCTCAAGTGATCTCAAAATACAAGAAGACATTTCTGAATTAGGAGTCTGAGAAGGTCTCTGATTAGAAAACATTAAAATCAAAGTAAGAAACTCAACTATCAACCAGAAAATGGTTGCCAAAATCCAAGATCTTTTCATCAGATTTGAAACCAAAGACATCTTCATTCCCTCAGCCTCAACTTTGGCCCCTGCTCTGAGCATTGAAAGAGACTTCCCCCTCTCTAATTCTTCTCTGAGTTGTAGCGTTCAGTGAATTGTTCATGAAACGCTGCTTATTTAGGGGAGCCTTTCTGGCTAACTGCAAGGGATTTGGGAGTTTCCAGGGACAGAAACGATTTTTGAACAGGATGATTCAAATGCTGTTCTTCATTCTTCATACACCACACTGGAAATCTGTTGGGAACATCTTTTACAACAAATTCACGTTGAACCAAGTTTTTTCTTTGAAATTAGCAATTAATGCAGAATTATGCAAAATGGAATAACAAATAATCTGGCTGTGCAGTCAATTCTTTCATGAAAACATGGGGGACTTCAGTGTCTAACACTGCTTACAATTAGCACATCAGTGGGAAAACAGACCCTGTTTTCATCTAGTGCACTGTAAATAAAGTTGCTCAGACCTTCAATTGCTTTTAAAAATAATATTTAAGGTGAATTTTCTCCAAATTAATTGGAAGCTACAAAACTCTAAATGCTTACTTTATGCTTATTGTAAATGTAAATTCCAAATTAGTGTTAACACAAAAGGTAACTATTTGAAAAAATTCATGAAAAATGTAAACTTCAAATTTAAGAAACCAAGTACAAAGATATGACATTTGTCTTCTGCAAATTTTATGGGAGTAGGAATTGGAAAGAAATCTGTGAGTCCAGATTCACACCTCCAAGAAAAAATTTCATGCAACCTGTTCCTGAAAAAAGGGTTTAGGGTTAAATATTCAACAGCAGAATGTTAAATAAAAAAAATAGGGCGGTTTGGGTTTTTTTTTGGCTTCTCATTGACACAGGCAGTCTTTGATTTCTTGAATGTATTTACTTTGCTATGAAAGTCAGAATAGCCACAAGGTACACAGAGGCACTAGACTGTTCTTGAAGTTGCTTTGCCTCAATAAGCCTTGCAAAAGGCATTACTAATAACACCAGAGAAACAAATTTTCAGTAGGCAACCTTTAGAAAATAAAAATATCAAGGGGATTTTAGTGACCTCATAGTTGTCTACCAGTGCGCAATGATTTTCATTGATTTAGATGGGAGCAAGGCCAAATCTGTCTCACACTGGTACTTTGCACTATCTTCCTTCTTAGTAATGGTGTTCTTCACAGGCAGCACCATTGTGAAAAGGTGTGTCCAAGACTCTCCATGTTAGGGGAGCTTTTTAATGCATTTCTATGTGTGCAGTGAGTCTGATCATCAGAAATGCCAAGACACAGTGTACAAAAGCACATGAGCATTTATACTTATATATGCAACAGACACATACATTATGGTCAGGAAAAAGGTATAATAATAAGCGTGTTTAAACTTCCATGCTGCAGTATAGGAGACAGGCTTGTAATAGCTGTCAGTGAAGTACCCACTTGGAAAGACCATTAGGGTTTTTCATCAGCTGTAACCATTCTCTCATGTGGATCATCATTTTATCTGTGTAAAACTTTTCCTATTTCATCAAGACCTATCGCACATCCAGAGTTTTCTATTCAAGAAGTTTTCCACCTTTACGTGAATTTTTTTTAACTGCATGTGGTTCAAGAGGATTTACTAACCTGAAAATGAAGCATATCAAATTTTTCCTCTGCATAGTAGTTACCCAGGTAATTGTGAATGATCAGAGNTAATTGTGAATGAGCAGAGTACAGGGTACAAATGTCAGGATAAATTGCCATATTCCATTAAGGACTGGCGAACATCTAAGCAAGTCCTCAATCGGGGAAATACATCTCTCTGGATGTAAGCCTCTTGGCTTCAGTCCATTTCTGTAGTCTGCCCTGCATTTACTGAGAAAAGCCATTGATATCTATGGGAGTTCTGTCTAAGATGTAGAGGAATCTTAACACATATTTGTGGCCTACAAAGATGAACGGATGGCTTCGTTTGTGTTGGTAGCTCACATCTTCAAAACTGTTTCTTGCTACATAGCAAAACCCCTTTGATTTGCGTTTAAACATTTTCTTATATAATCTGGAGAATTTATACATTATTGACAAAACTAGAAGGAACTGAGTACAGAAGGAAGAAAAGGAAAAGAAAATTTCATTTTATCTTTACATTTATTCAATGCAGTTCAGAAACAAGTATAATGTAAGTCTTACTTTACAGAGTTGACCATTAAATATTAAAAAAAGGACTTACTGGCCTTTGATAAGTAGTCTCATATGGGACATGCATGCTAACAGGAAGCTAGTTTTGGATGACAGACATTTAAAAGCAGAATAGTGAGTTAACAAAATTTTCAGACACATTTGAAAAGATGGCATGTCCTTTCATATCCCTTTATCCAAATGTAACTTCTCCATTTTTCTGCAACTTACCCTCTGACATCCACTTTCTAAACTTTAAACTAATTTTACAAAATAAAATATTTAGAAATACAAATAATACACCCAATAAAGTACATTAATTATGATGAATGATAACGGGAAAGAGAATCTGGCATAGTTGTCTATGTGGTAAGGATTTTTAACATGGAAGCAATCAAAGATACAGAAAAGTCTTTTCATTACTGACATTGCTGAACTACACACACTGTGTTGACTTCTCTCTCTTTGTCTGTCAGTGCTGGTTTGTCTGCTTTTGTTTGAATCAGTCTTGTTCGTATTGTCAGGGGCACTGCAACTGTTTGTCACTGCTGCCAGGACTCCATTCTTCTCTTCTTCATCATCGTCATCAATAATCTGATAGGGAACAAAACAGCAGGTACTTAAGTGCATGTTTCATCACCTGTTTACTTTAGAGCTGCAGCAAATGGGATTTTTCTTATGACTCCTCCTCAGTCTCACTCCTTGACTTCAAGAACAAGCACGTACACGCACCAGACAGCTCCTTTCAGCTTTTAAAGCATTTTCCATGGGGAAAACATTGACTTAAGCAACACCATATAGCAAAAGTTTTTGAAGGACTCTCAAGCAAATCTGGATTTGTGCAAATATGGACAGGGAACTTTACCTCAGATAACAGCAAATCCCTGAAACGCACAACAGTAAACTGTCTTCTGCTTAGGGCAAATACTGGCAAAGGTTAGTGCCCAGAAGGCGTGAAAGCAAAGCCCCTGCCTGGAGATGGAGAAGGTGGGGGAGCTGCCAGACCAGCCAGTTGAGCTGGTTGCACCCCAAATCAAGCACCTCAGGATACAAGACACTCTCCTTGTGTGAAACTGGCTACTTTATTCTGGTGCTTTGGATAAAAATGAAGTTACTTTAAAAATAAAGAGGGACAAGCTCCACCCACAGCTGATTGAATACTANCCACACCTCTGTGCAAAAGGCTGGGATAAAAATCTCTCTATAAAGCATTAAGAGGATCAATCCATAAAACTCCAGTCTGAACCTTAAATAATCCCTGGGGTAGTACTAAAATTCAAACCTCGAGTTTTAACTTGGAGCCTGACTGTTATAAATATCTCTCTCTTCTCTTTCAAAAAGTTCAGTCAGCTGAGGGGAGTGCTGGGGATGGCAGAGGAGCCTTTGTCAGCAGTGCCTGGCACTTGAAATGAGGCACCAGAGCAANCCTCCTCAGTCTCACTCCTTGACTTCAAGAACAAGCACGTACACGCACCAGACAGCTCCTTTCAGCTTTTAAAGCATTTTCCATGGGGAAAACATTGACTTAAGCAACACCATATAGCAAAAGTTTTTGAAGGACTCTCAAGCAAATCTGGATTTGTTCAAATATGGACAAGGAACTTTACCTCAGATAACAGCAAATCCCTGAAACGCACAACAGTAAACTGTCTTCTGCTTAGGGCAAATACTGGCAAAGGTTAGTGCCCAGAAGGCGTGAAAGCAAAGCCCCTGCCTGNTGAAGAGGAAGAAGTTGGGGCAGCTGCCAGACCAGCCAGTTGAACTGGTTGCACCCCAAATCAAGCACCTCAGGATACAAGACACTCTCCTTGTGTGAAACTGGCTACTTTATTCTGGTGCTTTGGATAAAAATCAAGTTACTTTAAAAATAAAGAGGGACAAGCTCCACCCACAGCTGATTGAATACTAAATAGCTTGTGATATTTTCTGTCAAGTCCTGAAACCCATGCTTTAAGTTCAAAGTTATGCTAGGGTTATGAATATTTTTATGTGCCTCACTGCATCAAGACAGGTCTTTGGAGAATGTTGTATAAGCCTTCTGGTGGGTTTTGTTTCTTTGATTAGAAATGGCTTAGAGCCATAAAGTTCATGTATGAAATCTTCACCCTTTGAAGTGAGCGGGTTTTCTGTTACTGACTCAGAGGACACAGGATTAGACATCAGCTGCAGCTTCAGCTCTAAAACTTCCTTGGAATTTCTGGGCTATTTAGTTTGGTTTGGGCTATTGCAGAGACATCAGCAGAAACAAGCTATAAAGATTGACTCCAATTTTGTATTGAAACTAAACCTTATTATGTGCACTAGGAGGAAGGGTAATTTTAATTCAGGTACGCATACATATAATTTTAATTTTCTCCT
>VYZQ01065923.1:60451-70740 GCA_013400655.1 Mystacornis crossleyi
CAACCAAAAAAACCAAAAAAAAACCCAGAAAAAATTATGCCACATAATGTTTTCCAAGTGTTCAGACATATTTATGTCTATGCTATAAATAACTTCAGAGGAGTTAATAAACACTGCCTCCTAATATCCTTGATATTCTTTCCATTCATTGCATTTCCATATGGGTTTATGTTACTGTAATTTTTCAAAATTTCCTAAATTGTGTTCATTCTAAACTGTTCTACATTGCAGAAGTATCTCAGAAACAATTCATGATGGAAAACTTTTCAACATCAACTCACATGGAAAACTTTGTTTACAAAGAGGGATGCTATGAGCTCAGAGAGGTAAATTGAACATAACATGGTAACAGATAGATACGCATAGGTAATTGTTTGAATCTTAGGTGAGGCTGACTGAAGATTCATCAGGTAAGATTATTACTGAATACAGTTCTGGAATTCTTTGTGAGGCCTGTATGGCAAAGAATATGTTCTCAGAAATAACAATTGGAGAGCAATTGCAGACTATAAAAGAACTGACAAAGGGAACAGGGGAAGTTATTCAGTGCACCATACCTCAAAAGAAGAAGTACTGAAAAAGCTAGAAAAACTTGACTATTAACTAACTTGATTATTAACTGAACCTTGGGAAATTGCAGATGAGCCTGTAGGACAAAGCAAGGTAGTGCTTTTATTTAGAAAGAGACTGTAACTGATGAACATGCACTCTTACGCAAACTTTATATAATCTATGTATAGTTCGCATACATTTTGATTTCAGATCACTAATTATAAATGAGAGCAACTCCTCACTGGCTTAGTTGTGACATCCCCCCTGAGAGGCTGATAGCCTGCAGTGGCCAGGGAACCACAGAGCTTCAGCACTGCTCAGCCACGCAAGGGCTGACAGGCCTCTAGCTCAAGGAGGCTAAAGCAGGATTTGAGACAGACTTCAAAACACTGGCAGTGACTGCGGACAAGAACAGCAGCCAGCTCCCTTTGCAGCCTTTTTAACAGAGCAAATATCTTGTCTTTATGCATCAAGGAGCAGAAATTTAATTTATGCTTCTGTCTCTTCTTTCCTTCTGTTCTGCCAAAATAATACCATTTGAATATGCCAATTCGTTGACTTGACATTTTCAAAGTGGGGACGTGCACCCAGAGCCCTGCCTGACATCTCTCCCTGCCTTCTGGGCTGAAGACTCAGCATTAGACTAGACCTGAGCAAGCTGAGCCTCTTCAGTCCTGCTGCTGCCGAGGACTTGACAGGAGGGCTGAGTAGTGAGAGCAAGACTTAAGGAAAGATGCTGGAAAAAAAGCTATCAACAGCCAATTACCATGAAGTTTTAAATTACATTTTTGCTTCTTTCCCTAACTAAAAATGGAAATTGAGATTAATTAGCTACCGCTTGCTGGGAAAAGAGAAGCATTTATCAAGTAGGAACACATGGGGTCTGTCCTGTGCCCACAACTGTTCCCTAACATGATGACATACGAAGAGTGTGTTAGGAGTGGTGTTATGTTAGCACGTTGGAGAATAGGAGTAGAGTTCAAAAATATCTCACCAACTATCATAATCCAAGTAAAACAATAGAATTCAACAAGTACAAAGTCCTGCACTCAGATGGGAATCACCGGCTCCCAGAGCTCAGGGAATATGTGGTTGCAGGGAAATAAAGGAGTCGGAGAACTACAACGAATCACAGGCTGAACAAGGGCAAAAATGCACGATCATTTCCTGCAAGAAAGGCAAGTATCAGCCTAGAATGGATAAAGAGGAACAGATTTCACAGAACACATTAAGTAAACCCTTCCATCCTCAGAGGATATCTAGTGGGAACAGGGTACCCATTTTTGGGTGCTGTTTATCAGCAAAGAGATGAGAATTCAATGGGAGAACAATAGCAAAGACAGTATATCTAGAAAATTGCTTATATGAATTAAAAAAGAGGAAAATTGTTGATCTAAGAAAAGATATATCAGTCCTGAAACAGTGAAAAGGCTGCTAAAAAATAGCAGGACATTTGTCTTCAATATCCACATAATGGGTTTGAAATGCAGCAAGGGAGATCAAGATTAGACATGAGGAAAATATGCGTGTAATAAACACCAGGAAAAAAAAATTATCTAGGGAGGCTGTGAAGCAGACACTTTGGAGGTTTGTCTGACTTACTCCTAGAAACATCTGTCAGGAAGTAAGCTGCAGATATAGATGACCTTGCCTTGTGACATGAGAATAGATTAAATGAATTTTTAAAGAGTATTCTAGCCTTATTTCTATGATTATTTATACAGAAAGCTACACTGTAACAGTCCTTCATTGCTTTTATGTTCTTCCAGTAAGAAAAGCAAGCTTTTTCTATTAGTATTTATTACTCTGAGAATGCAGGTCGTGTTGGCTGGACAGCTAAAATAAAAACCCAGCACCCACAGATGCAGATAACATGGTTTGGGAGTCCAAGAGTTTATCGGTGTATGAAGAATGAGCACTATAGCTAAAGACATGTAGGGAATGGTTCTCACAATTAAATTACCCATGTCCAAAATGAAATTGTTCTGTACCAAAACAAAATCAACACCAAACCCTAGCCAGCAATCTAGCTAATATTATTCAAAGTGACTGACTGTTATGTGATTACAATAATGTGATTACTATTATGTGATACATGCTGTTCTACAAACAAGATTAATCCACAGTGTCCTTTCCTTAAATTTACTGAAGTTACTTATGCAGGAATTTTGCTGACTGCATTTTAAATTTGGCTCAGTCAGTGGCTGTACGTGAACTTGGGTTTTGCACTGCTGTACAATATTTCACTTGCACAGCAGCTGTACTGTCTGTTCAAGTTCACAGAGTATCAAACCCTGATTGCTTTTTTTGCTGTGCTAGGAAATACTACTCACAGCTCTGCTCTCATAACTTTAGCTTTAGCCCTTTTAATTGTAGTGGTTATAAACAGCTGTTATTTATAATGTAATTGTTATTTATAAAATACTCTCGTATCTATTAATGGTGCTGAGGAAATGCAAAGCATCATTTTTCATTTCAAAATTGATTACACAGCTCCATAATCTGGCTGCTTGTTTTTTTCTTTTAATACGGCCAACAGTAGGCACTGCTTTTCAAAAAAAAATCTGCAGAAAATTGCACCTAGTTCAGAATGACTCGATAGAAAACAAAGAGGATTAGGAGATTTAATTTTTAAAGTACTGCATAGCACTTGATAACATGGCTTTCTTGAACAGGAGAACTGAAACAAGCAGGTGTGAGAAACTTGAAATAAGATGCATGTGTTAAAATGTATAATTTAAACAAAAAGTGGCTTTTGACTTCATATATATGATTCCTGCCAATACAAAGGGAGGAAGACAGCATCGTTTACTGGAAGAAGAGAACAGTTCACCTGATCATGCCCCTTCAACTCTAGTTGGAAATTGGTTTTAGTCTATTTAGTTAAAACGAACAAAAAAAAACCCTACAAACCAACCAACCAAAACAAACAAGCAAAAAACCAAACAAAACAACCAAACATTTTTTGTCTTTAAAGTCCTGATTCTGTGATAGAATGTGATAGGATATAAGTAAGTTCCTCTTCCACTTTCCTGTATGGTGAACAGGTCCTAATACCCTTTTGGGCAGAATAGCAGCAAAGGACTATTCTTCTTTGATTGAACCTGATGCTGCTTATCCAGAAGCTGTACAGGGGAGCAAGGCAAGCAGATGTCACTTACTTAAGTAGCAAGAAACTCTGTGATCCTAGAGCCTGCTGGTATGTATTTAATTTCTACTTTTAGATCCATTTAAAGAACTTCGATTTTTTAGCCTGAATTAATACCTGAAATTAGATCACAAGTTTCTCTGTGTTGTGTTTTTAAAGCAGAAATACCCAATAATGGAATAGAGAAACTATATTGCTGTGATTCAGAATTAGAAACATATCCTCTGGTGAAACTGCTGTTTTGAAAGATATGTGTGTGTTGATTTAAAGATCACGCCTTGAGCGGGTGTGCTGACTTGAGCAGAAAAGAAACCAGGTATGCAGTGAGGAGCAGCAAGGAAGGACCTGAGAGTGACTCAAAGAACATAAAGGTTTGGAAGATCTTGAACTCTCTGAAATCCCTTTCAAAATCTCTGGAAAATAAACAGGGGCACACTGTTCCCTGAGGTTAGATCCTGCAGCTAAAGGAAACTTTCTACAGCAGTTTCCTAAGCTCAGCACACGAGCAGGTCTGTGGAAACACTTCTGACCCTTCCCTGGGCAGAGGAGCCTCAGGTCGAGCACTCTACTGCCTGCTGCCCACCAGGCTGGGCAGGGGCTGCCATAGAAACAGAGCAGCTGCTACAATCAGTAGCCATGAAACCCAGCTTCCTGCAGCTGTTAAAGCATCCAGCATATTCTTGAAATTTCCACGGATGAAGAGAGGCTTTTGACTTGCCTTATAAAGCCAGAATGGCTAATCTGAGCTAGGTACCCCGAGGTCCCTGATCTGTGCCCAATTTAAATGCCCAAATACATGCTCCTCTTCCTTCACAAGAGCTCTCCCTGACATTATATGGAAGGCGCAGTATTTTCTTGTTTATAATTGTTTAGATAATGTGTAGCCTCCAAGAAAATGCTCAGTCTTTACATTAGCTGGGTCTCTGCTTGTAACATCTGGAAAAGTATTTACAGTTTCAAGAATGTAATTGTTAGAACATGAAACTGTCATCCTAACAGAAAGCAGCGTGCTGAGTTCCTTAATGCTGCTCTGCTTCCAAAGCCATAGTTCAAATTGCACCTAGAAAGTGTTATAAGGATGTTTTTACCTGTCTCATACACAGCTTCAGTTACAGAGGTAAAGTGGTCTTCCACTGTGTACTGTGCCAGCCGGAGTGTGTCCAAACCTCGAACTGAATCATTTCCTCTGGTCCAGTAAAATGTGACATCGTTGATGTTATAACCCCCTGTAGTGATACACAAGCCAACAATAGCGTTTATTTTACACAATAATTAATTTGTCTTGAGCACACTTGTGGTTCAGCTGTTTCTTATTTCTGTGCCTGAAAGTACAATTAGACATAAACAATGATGGGTTTTGGCAGATTGTAATGCCTGTTCATGACAAAATTTCCAATAACATGTTAAGTCTTGTAAGTTAAAAGCTGGTGTTATTGGAGGTGGTCTTTCTATAACTTCCATTTCAATATGGATGACAAACTAATAAAACAGATTAGTACCACCTGGTACTGTAAAGGCAAAAGATACTATGTTCTAAGAAAATAGAGCTTTTATGGATTACAGCACTTGCCAGCATTTTGACTATGCATGAAATGTGCCATGTGTTGCATCCCAAGATGCTGTTTCTCAGTGCAGTGTGTTTGGTCCTCACTCCCATAGAGATGAAGGGACGAGGAGAGCAGCAGAGCGGCTGCTCACTGGTGTTGTGCTCCAGCCTGAGCTTGAATCATCACTTGGGACAAGCTCGGATACTTGCCAAGGACACCATCTTAGAAGTTGATGTTTCTGCAGGCTCACCAGCATGGCATGCTTCAGGGGCCCCAGGAGGTTTCCTCTTAACCTTCAGGTAGTAATTAGGAGCTGGGTGAATCAGCTCTCAGAAGGCAACTGTATTTTGCAGACACTTGTCAATGTGCAGCACAATCATAGCTAAAATACCTCTGTAGCTTTTCCCCATTATATAAAAGGCAGGCACTTTACAGACTAGTGTAGATGATTAATTCAAGATTATGTTAATGTAATTTACATGTTAACAGGGAGCATTTGAACATCTTTTTTCTTTAGCTTACTTAGATCAATCATTCTTTTATTTGACAGATTTATATTGTGCAAGTTAATAGCTCAGCTTAGGGAACAGAAACATGAGCAGATGATTATTTTTAGACTTCAGTCAACTGAAGTAAATTACAGTGAGACAATAATGCAATACATTGCACAAGGGTACATACTGCAAAAAGAACAAAGCTCTAGAATCACAGAAAAAAAGAGATGTATTAAAGTTTTTTTTTTAAGTACTTTTTAATATTTTTAAGTTATTGGGGTTTTTTCTTGCAATGACAAAATGAAACTGATTTCTCCAGCCATCTCATGTAGGAAAAACAGGATTTCAGTAATTTCATTGTAAGGAAACATTGGGCTGGTTACCTACTAATATGAAAATTTCACCTGGAAATTGTTTCTCTGCTCATTCTTTAAATGTAAATTTTGTGTTCAGTATCACTGGCAGTTATATGAAAAGGTATCACGGCCTGGAATCTCTGCTCACATTATCACATTTATAGCAATTAAAACCGAAACACTTTTGTGTCAAAAAGTGAACTAAGCCAAAAGCATATGCATCCAAGCTAAGTTTTCAATTCCCTAAAACACATGCTGGGAAATCCCCCACATGTGTGAGATGTAAAATAGAAGTAACATTTTCTATAAACAAATGATTGCATTGTCTTCAGTCAAAACAAGGAGGTTCATAGAACGGTTTTTTTATGCATGACTCCAACCATGGATTTGTTTTACTTCCATTCTGTATAAATGAACTGCAGACATTTAACTGAAGTCCAATGATCTAGAGAGTATCACAGTAAATTCCTTTTTTGTTTTTATAAGATATTCAGTCTTCCAAGTTTTGTGAGACAGGAGAAGTTTTTGGTGTCCACAGGAATGGTAACAAGCATATCTTGAAACAGAGGTTATGTTGCTTTTGTTCCAAAATATTCTCATTAGCTGAACAATCAGTAGGTTTTGGTGATAGTTCCTATGAAAATTCTTTGGAAATAATAATTCCAAAACTCTTAAGAAGAATTTTTATTCAAAGAGCCTTCCCAATAGTCAGTAAAGTTAAATAGCACAGTGCTCCCTCTGTACAAAGTTGTTTTTTACTCAGGGGATTAATATTTTACTAATTATAAAACATTTCAAAAGTTTATAGAGACAAAATCCTTAAGACCATGTTATTTGGCTTTTACAAGTAATCTCTATTCCCTTTATGTGACACTGAGTTTTTATCCTGACTAATTCCTCAAGCCCAGAATGTCTCATTCCTGTACACTGCTGATAGAGTATGAGCTACTAATGTCAACAGGGTTAACTACAGGAATAGTAAATTTGGGATTAAACATTTGTAATGCCTAATACAAATTAGTTTCTTTACCTTTCTGTTGCTAATTTTAATTTTCACTGATTGTCAAGCACAAGTTAAGTGCCTTCACATGGCTCTTCACTGAATAAATGGTAAAGGACAAGTTCAAAAAGGAAATAAAATTTCAGAGATGGGCCCCAAATAGGAATACGTATTTGGACTGGAGGTCTGTGTGGGGAAATGTGAGGACAAACCCTTCAGCCCAGCAAGGATGAATGGTGGTGTTCCCTGCCGCGTGGCAGAGAGCAGGAACCCCCTCTCAGCAGCACCAGCCAAGAGAGGAACCCTCCAGCTTCCCAAACGTCACAGCACCCATATCAACAGAGACTCAGAGTGGCAGTTCTGTTTCCTAACATATGCCAGCATTACCTTCTAAAGTGCTGCGATAGCAGGCAAAAAACCCAATAGGCATGTTGGCCAAAATGTGTTTTGCTATGTAGAAAGTATAATTAAACTTACTAATTAGCAACAGCAGAATAGTATGCTGTAAAGGCCACTGGGGATGCTCTACTGTGTAAAGCCATCACTTCATAATATCATGACATATTTGTCTTTATATTAATAATCACTTAATAAAAACCTAACATTTTGTTTCAAATATTTGCTATCGATTTTACATTTTATTTATAAACATCAATATTTGTGCAGGTGTGTTGCATGTCTGCATTCACAGTTCTTAAACCCAGGTGATGGTCTTGGCTAGCAGCATGCTAGGATGATGATATTTTTCATCTATAAATTAACACACCTTATCACATGGGGAAGCAAACCCCATTTGCAGTCTACCCAAAAGAAAAGATTGCAGTCCATTGACGAAAAAAGGCCATGGCCCAAGGCACACTCTTTCCTTTTTGTGTTTGTTGCTTCTATCTGTTTTCTGCAAAACTAAACACCAATGTAATGGGAGCATTTGTTGTGACACGACTGTGTTTTCCCCTTGGACAGGAGACACTTGTGTGCTGTTGAAAAAGCAGATGGACTCAATCTGAAAAATGCTTGGTTTTAATTATATGGGGAATTCTCCTTTTTTTTTTTTTTTTAATCCTGTCAAATAAATTGTAAATTCCTGGGGGATATATATTTCATTCTGGAACTAGAGAAAATACTAAATGACTCATTAGGCAGTACTGTTGATTTAAATCCATACACATTGATTTACCAATGTGATCTTCCAAAGGAAAATAAAGATAAATCCCAATTCCAATTCAAATCACTATTTTTTTAAACAGATCTCATAAAACTGCTTATTCTACAGGGATGCCTGTGTGAAGAAGGTTTTGGGTTCATTTCCTTTGTGTTTCTGTCTAAAATGAAACCTTGTGGCAATATAATTGGTCATTACCAACAAGAGATAAAAACACACACAGAGACACACATTTCTAAAAAGATACAGAATAAAACTTGGCAAGTACTGAAAAGCCTTCCAAAAGATTTTGAGGATATTGACATACATTTATGTATGTATTATGTCAATATATGTATTGACATATATTTTAAATATATATTTTCATCTTACAGAATCAGTTATCCTTCTATGTTATCCCACACAAAAATCATTTACTAGAGTCTCGTCATAGGAATAATAGCAAACATTTAACTATAAAAATGCATGTTTGGGTGTTTGCAAAGTAATCATGTCTAGAAAGTATTAGAGAACCTATATCAAAGAAAATATGAGGATATTGTTTGATAAAATGAAAAACTATATTTACTCTTGTCCATCAACTGATGACATTTTTTCCCAGGGCACTGACAGAGACAATTAAATAAGTCAGAGCAACATCTGTTACTCTCCATCTCAGAACTGTCCATGCAATAATTTTTTTCAGTATGAAAACAGTAAATTATTAAATATTAACTATATGCCTTACAAATAAGCCGTATTCTAGTTTCTTTCTTTCCTTAAGGAATTGTGTCTCAGGGGCGAAGAATTACATACTCTCTGAAAGGGGAAAAAAAAATCTCATCTGTGCGAGAAAATGCCTGCTCACAGAACTCCCTCTGAAGGCCAACAGAGTAACTGCAGGATGCGCTGCAAAACCAAGCCTGCGAGAATCTCCCGGGATTTTGCTTAATCACTAATTAGCACTGCAGCATTTCAGTACTGCCACGCTATTTTCAGTGATGTCATGTGCACATATGTGCACACATCTTTGCACACAGGTACTACTGTAATTCAACTGGGACTGGTCACATAATGTCCCTTGCCTTCTATGAAAATTCCAGCCAATCTGGTAATATCTACCAGAAAATGATCACACATATTTTTCTAATTGTATAAAAATAATAAGGATTAAGTGTCTTACAGCTTTCCAGTTGCAAAGTACATGTCTGCTTATCCATTGGATATTTAGTCAGATCCATGCTGCATGAAACAGTTGTGGTGATCCTTGGGAAAAAAAAAACAGTTTGCTAATTATTAATGGGACAAAAATGTTCATCAGTAAGAAAAAAAAATGTCATGTATCCTGCTTGAAATAATATTTTCAGCCTAATATCTATTGGGGGGGCCGGGGGGGGGGTGTTGGAATCTATTATTTACTGGTATCTAATATGCAAGAGTAATAGCATCCCAAATGGAAACCACTGCAGAACAGCTGAGTTTAGTGACAGTCTAAAAAGGCCACCCTTTTCTCCTTTCTCATTTACACTGCACATTTTCCTTTTTTATCTGCAATGTATTTTAAGATTTTGTTATATTTATCAAAACATTTTACCAAGGGTAATCCACAATAAATCATGCAAGTCAATCATCACAGCTTGCTCTCCCCTGTGATGGCTTCACTGCAAACTGGAATGGCAACAGGCAATTCCTGTGTTCAGTCCACGTGAAAGCAAAAGGGTCTATTTAGGGAAAAATTTAAAAATTTATTCATATTGGTCAAGAATATTACATATTCATAAAACTACAAGACCATGCATATCCTACTTTTACGAACCATTTTCTTAAGCAGGACCTGGAAAGTTTAAAATGTAACTAGATCCAATCATAAAGGCTGATATGTGGTATTTACATACCTTATAGCATACAAGACTGTTCCATTGGGGTATATCCTTATAAGACGATTCTCAACAGTGACATCATGAAGAAAAGACCTTTTTGAATCAACTATGAAGGTATCTGGTACCCAAAGCATTTCCGCAAGTCGACCATCTAAGCTTAAACTCTTATTA
>VYZQ01065924.1:2153-25505 GCA_013400655.1 Mystacornis crossleyi
ATTCCCATATAAAAACAATTTGATTATATGAGTACCTTTTCAATTGTTTTTTTTTACATTTTAACTTTAACTTATTTTTCATTTTGCGTATCCAAAGATCCAGCCTATGATTACTTTTATAATATGTGACAGCAATTTGACATGCAGTTTATAAATAAGTGAAGGAGACGCACGTCTGTATGTCAGAGTGTACAATTTGGGTCATCATTTAGTCTGAGGGGAAATTGATTGGTCACAGCTACTGGGACATGTTTAATTAGTGAAGAATTAAAGTGGGACACGAGGTAATGTCAAGAGGATGCTCTTTTTCATTTTTGAAATGAGGCGTATCAGCAAGTGTTCTGAAAATCATTAAATTGCAGCAGAAGGAGGGAAATCAAGGTGTTTTTTCTGGAACATCCCATTGCCTTGAGCACAGGTGGGGTTAAGAGTTATTTTGTTTATATTTAAAGATATTACGTAACAAATGTTTTCCACCCTTTCCAGGGAATCTGTTCAAATTTTTCATAATAAACACTGTGAAAATGCTGACATTTTATATTTCCTTCCCTTGATTCTGTATCAAGCATCTCTTGCTAAAATTTGTTTCTCACCCCAAATCCTAATTTCTTTAGACATGGAGGGTACCTTATTCTCTTTCTTCTTGCAATGTCACTTTCTGTATTTGAAAACCAATTGTTATCAACCTCTTTATCATTTACTCTTTTCTCCGGCCCTTTGTTCCGCTTGCTCTTTTCATGCCAATGTATTTTTTTTATTCTGTAGTTGGTTGTGCACCAAAATTAAGACTTTTCCATCACTAATGATGACAAACATAATTTATATCCCATTTGTTCTTGTAACTTCTTTACAGGCCACGCTGTACATGGCTTTTTTTTTGCATATTTGTTAGCTAGGAAAGCAGTAAAACAACAGTCTTGCCAATGCTCACCCCTTGTTCTGGGATAGCTGTTCTTTGGGATTAATTGAAAATAAGTAATTGTAAATATGCGTTTTTTACTATCAGTCCAAAATGTAACCAAACCCAAGAGGGCCACCTACGTAGTTTATAGGATATGTATAAACGTACGTAGAGCGTACAGAGTTTAACTTTTGGCGCTGACTCGCAAGGATTTAATCTGAAGTGGGATTCACTGAAGGGGAAGTGGGGGAACAGGAAGCTGGGAGAGCTGTGGTTTCTATTGCCTCACTGCANACCTGAAGAATGAGGTGTTCACGCTATTTTTAAAGCAAAACCCAGGGAAAGGCCTGCATTGGTTCAGCTCCATCTCTGATCCAAAGGCTGGAGAGGGAGGGCCACGGGTGGGTCCTGTGCTGGAATGTGCACAGGAACTCTTGAGCTCATTCATTGACNTGAGAAGTTGAGTTCCCAAATATCCATCCCATTTCCAGAGACGGAGCCAGAACACTTAAAATTCAGGAGCAAATCTGAGTGCAAACACTGTGTACACAGGTCTTTCCTCCTACTCATTTTTCCTCCCCATGGCAAAACCACTCCTGATGTGGCCTGGCCTCCACCACGGTTTCTCCCACTTCCATTTTTCCAATGCTTATTTAGACTTGGGTTGGTCCTTTCACTTCCACATGTGTTTAATAGAGTCCCAACTGCCTTCCTGCCCTCTCTGTAGTTTTCTTTTCTACTTAATTGTGCTTTAGAAGAATATTTCTTGTTTTACTATCAGTCCAAAATGTAACCAAACCCAAGAGGGCCACCTACGTAGTTTATAGGATATGTATAAACGTACGTAGAGCGTACAGAGTTTAACTTTTGGCGCTGACTCGCAAGGATTTAATCTGAAGTGGGATTCACTGAAGGGGAAGTGGGGGAACAGGAAGCTGGGAGAGCTGTGGTTTCTATTGCCTCACTGCAGCAACAGTGACACAGATTTTGAGTTGCTTTTTTCTTGAAATGAAGAACCTTTTCTTTGAAAAAAAACCTTCCTCTTCTAGGGAAGAGGGGGATGTAATGTGTTATTCATCTCTGGATCTTTCCTCAAGACTTGCACGTGGGGAAAATGAAGGATTTAGCAAGCACTGATCCTGCTGTGGATCTACACGAGCATCGTCTGTGTCACCTGAGGTTTGTGTTGTGTTCTGACTTCAGGGCCTTCTGCACTGTAACAGAACTGCAGACGAGCTTCCACCATGTGTCTGTGGCCCAGTGGTGATAAAAAGTTCTCTGGGTCTCACTTCCTTTCCCTCTGGACCAGTTTCTCCAGAAATCTCCTCAAAGTTCCCTTTGGCATCCCTCTGCTGCGCAGCATTTGGGCCTTTCTGCCAAATTTACTCCACGTTTGGAGCCTTTCACGTGCAGTTGCTCTTGGGAAATGCCAATTGAACAACTGGCACTTTTGTTTCTTGGCAGTCATGGGCTCTATCATCTGAGACAGACTTCACTACTTTATTGAAGGTCAAGTGAAGTGTGCTCTTCCTTCTTTCCCAGCATGTAATTATGGTCCTAGGCAAAGGAAAAGTGCCACCAAAGCTGTCATATGTCACTTTCTTCTGTTAGATTTGGATTCATTTCAGCTCCTAATTTGCCCAGTCCAAAGCCATGAACGCGCAACACACAATTTTATCGTCTCTCAGTGGTTATCTCCAGTCCAGCATTTCTATCTATACAGTCAATGATTTCCTCCCTTCCAATCTACTCCTTCAAACTAATTAATGTGCCAGCTCACAATTATGAGTTTCCTATTCCAGTAAAGAGGAAGGAAGACTCCAAATCAGATGGACGTCACTTGGGCTGCACCTTCTGCAGAACAAATGTGCATTTAGAGCAGGAAAATGTCTCCCATTCCCAAAACATGAGTAGGAACTGGTCTTCCTCTCTTTAATGGGTAATTTAAAGGTCAGGAGCCTGGATGGGAGACAAATGGTGACTTTATGCCTGATGATTGCTTTGTGGATTTGAAAGGTAATCCAGGAAGTCACTGAAAGCTGCCTGCAAGCTGATTATTGCCATTTCATTGCCCCCCTCTCAACAAAAATCAACAACATGCAGATATATTCACCTGGAAAATAACAGTTATAATGGAAAAGTTCTCAAAACAATTTTCCTACACCATTCAACAGATAAATTATTTTACTTTCCTTTTGGAATTACATGGAAATCTCTAAAGGTTTACAGTAGATGTCAAAAAATGTTTTTAAAAAGCCATTATATTTGGATAATACTCATGCAAATATAACAGAAATAGTAGATGAGGTGATCACACTGGTTAGAATATTTAAAAAACTAAATGTTCTTATTTTCCTAGTCAAACATATTTGTAAAAGATAATTTATTTGCAGTGTTTAAATGCATTTTACTTTAATATGAAAGAAAAAAGATAATTTATTATCAAGCTCTTTCCAGACGTCATCTCTCTTTATTCAGCCTGTAGGCTGTATTAAGCTTTTGTGGGAGTTGGGCCCATAACTTTCATTGGTGCTGCACAGAGCAGCACCATAGAAATTCCTGCAGAATTTTCATGTCTGCATTTTTCACATCAGCACCACTTTGGTGCACACTTGCCCCTGGCTGGCACCGGGTTTTGAAAACGAACAGTGAAATTCCAACGGTAAACTTCAGGCTTGGGATGATGACAAAACAGGAATAAGACTCACAGGGAACTCATCTGCATCCCTGGTCTTTCCATCCAAGTTAAAAATCATGCATTCAATTATTTTCTAATTCATGTCATAATTCCACAATATGACTTCATTCACATGCTAAGCTTGGGAAAAGCTGTGAACTGCCCACGCTGCTCATTCTCCCTCACCGCCACCCCCCCCCCGCCCCAAACTAGCTCTGTATTTCAAGCTCCAATTCAGCACAGATTAATTTTTATATTTAAAATATAAACTCCACTCTTAGAGAGCAGAAAGGCTAAGAAACTTCAGCATTTTGTGTCTGTTTGATTAGCTGGTAGTAGGTTTTATTATTTTTAAGATGTGTGGGTTAGGAGTGTTTATAAAGTCTCCTCAGTTTGTTTTTGAGATGATTAAAAAAATTAAATAATACAGATTTGAGACCTCCCACCTTCACTTTGAGTTTACAGAGCTCTTCAGTTAAATCTGATATTGAGCCTAAGTGATAAACAGTGTGATAAACAAGTGATAAAGCTTGGCTCAGTGGGACACGGTGCTGTACTCCAAAAAGCAGAGCTTCATTCTACAGGGAAGGCAGCAAAGGAGATAAAGTTCTTTTGTAGCTGTGAACTCGAGGTAGTTGTGTCCTTTCTGCACTTGGTTCCTATTCTGTTGCTGTGTGGTTTGATGGGTAATAGGAATTAGGAACACAAAGACAAGCCCTATACAATATCCCTCTCCCTAGAATCTCAGGAGGCTGGAATTCTGTAAGCTCTTGCTGCCTGTAGAACAAACACCAGCATGCTCCAAATTTCCCTGTAGTTGAGCTCTCAGGGTTCATATTTTGGCTGATCATGAAAGGCCAGGAGTTCTCAGAAAGAAAAGTGAGTTAATAAATCCACAGCCCACATTTATCTTCCCGAGCATTTCACAGCCTCTCAAATTGCTTGTCTCCCTCTCCGCATGGATTAAACACTGGGAACCAGCACGGGCCAAAGGACTGGGGCTGGCGCGGTGCCCTGGCCTCTCCTCTGAAAGGCAGCTCTGTCTGGAGGGCAGAGGGCAATGTAGCACAAGCAGAAGAGTGGTTTTAACAACTGGGCAATGTTTTCCTGCTCCTTCTCTCTCTGCAGCCTGCGCTCACAGGCTGGGGGGTGTGAAATGCAGATTGCAATTACAGCCGGGCGCTATTTCCCACGACTGGGGGCTGCAGGAGCATCCGTCACTTTGCACGCTTGTTTGGCACTGATGAGAGGTTTATCAAAGGTGAGCTTTTAGTGCTGCTGCTTTCAGGCCCTGCTGACATGAGAAACATCTGCTCGTGCTTTTAGCACCTGGGCACTCCCAATAACCCAGGGCCTGCTGGTGTCCTCACAGGGAGGCTTACGGGGCTGGGTGCAGCATTCTCAGGGCTTCTGCTGGCTCTGACTGGTGGCCCGCAGGATACTCCATAGTTCTGGGGCCTTGTCTGCACCTGGACACTGCAGCTGGAGGTCCCAAAGTGACGTCTCTGGTTGCCATCCCTCTGGTGCTGTAGAGTATCCCTGTTTTTATCTATTTAGTCTAATTTGCCCAAAACCTTGTCTTGCATCCATAATTGGCATAAAAGTCCTTTTGGACTTTTATTATTTTTATTAATCAGCAACTGATTTTAGTTGCCATTAATACTCATTCAGTGAGCATAGGAACTGGACATGTAGCTCTTTTAATTTCAACACCCATCAATTATTAATCACTTGCGTTTGTAGCTATAATTTCTAAGAAATTTTAAGATTTATTGTGTTTTGTCATACAAATGGCTGTTAATCCTACTTACTCTTGCAAAGTGTTTATATAGTTCATATTTTATTTCATTACAATCTGCCACTAAAGAAACAATGCTAGAGAGGCATTAATATGTATTTGAACTGCACAACTACAAACTCCTCAGAACAGCTGTGACAGAAATCCACCTGCTGCTGGAGTTTTCTTGAGAGTTTTTGTTTTCTTAGCTCTTCCTGTGAAGTTTGCATGACTCACTCCTTCTAAGCAAGTAACCTTCTGATTTAGAATCAGAAACCCAATCTCTCTCTTCTTAGCAAAATTACAAAACCCAGAAGAGGAAACCAAGTCAAGACTTGGAACACTCTCTAAATAAAAGATCAGTTAGATGTCACTGGAGACTCTTGGAGTAGGACTCACCTAACACAACACAGGCATCCAAAGTGAGGATAAGTTCCTCTTTGAAACAAATTATTGTATTTAGTTACTCTGCAGTTTCCCAGCTGAGCTAAACTAATTTTTTACGGCCCAGCATTTATTTTCCAGAGCATCTTCACTCAAGGGCTGAAGGGCCACTGAAACAGGGAATTATGAATCTCCATCAGCCTGGGCCTAAGGGGAGAATTCATTGTGACTGTGCTGTCACTTAGAAGGGAGGGGACTGCCAGGAGCACTGTGACCCTGCCTCGAGGTAAATCTGGATCCTAGGAAGCACTGCCTGCTTTTCCTGCTCAATTTGGGGAGAGATCCTGTCCCTGGGGAGAAGTCTTTCCAAGACTCCTTGCTTCACAAGGAGCAGAGTAGGTTTGAAGGTACCACTTAAATGCTGAGGCAAAATACGTGGAGAGATCAACTGGATAAAACAAGCCAAGTTTATCCCAGCAAGGTGTTCTTATCTAATGAGAATGGCTGCATCCAGTGGGAAGGGTCGTTGTCACCTTCTAAATACACAGCTCTGCCCAGAAATGCAGTGATTTTCATCAGCAAAGCACACGCTGCAGCCCTGTTCCAGTTCCCAGCCAGGTCACAGACACTCCCGAACTTGCCGGCCATTGTGAGGGGTGGGAAGAGAGGATGTGGGGGAAGGGGAGGAGATGAATCTGTGAGGTTTGTGAATGTAGGGCTCCTTTAGGCAGTTAATGCAGGCAGAAAAACCCCATTCTTCACTTTTCAGCATAGTCTGGTGAGAATTTATACTCTGGAAAACCATCCAAAAAGGCTTCCTAGAGGTCAGGTCTGTTTTAGTGGACTCACATTGCTGGAGTTTTGGACAAGAGAGGGTTTTCACTCTTCAGCTGCAGTGTAACTCTGCCAGAGAACAGCTTTCCACGTATGTGATAGCTCTGAGCTTCGGGGAGCAGCAAGGTTAGGCCTGGATGAAATCTCGTCCCCAAATTTAAGAAACTGGAAGGAAAACAGATCAGCTTCTTTCCTGAGATAAGAAGTTCACTGTTCTAGAGCTTTTAATAGTGAAGATATTTGAAACCCCTGCATACCAGTGCTTCCATTTTGAAGATCCTTAGCTGAGAAAACCCAGTCCTGAATCTTCTACCTTCAGAATTTTTCCTTTCGTCTTTTGGGGGTTTTAGGCTACAAATATAAAAACTGTATTTTATATCTCAATAGATGTGATATTTATATAGCATATCTAGAACTTATACGTAAGTTTAAGGGGTACTTGGTTGACCTTCTCTAGTGATGGTTGAATTTTGGGCAGTTCTGTGAGGAGCAGGGAGTTGGACTTGATTATTATGGATCCTTTCCAACTTGAGATCTTCTATAATTCCAGCTGATCAGCGTTAATCCCCTTCTTGTTAATCCCCTTCTTCCAGTGTGATATGGAAGTGCACAAGTATATTATAACAGTGTTCATGTGTTCTAAATATGTGAGAGGGCTAAATAAAATACATTCATAGATAATTAATAGTATTGTGAAGCATCTGGTCAATTGTATTTCATGCTCAAAATCCCCTCATTGTGTAGGAAACTTGTTCTTTTCTAGTAAGACATATTTGATTCAAATTTGGGACCTGAGAGAGGTAGAGAATAATTGCTCTGTTTTCCAGTATTCCAGAATTCTATTTGGTTTTTTGTTTGTGTTTTTTTTTTTTTTTACATTAATGGGCTTTTTTTGAGTTGAAAGTCCTGCGAAAGAAGTTCCAGTTCTGTGAGGAGCTGAGAGAGCAGCTCAGCTGCGGTCACTGGGTGAGGAGCAGTGCACAGGTGCTGGGAGTGGTTTTCAGCTGGCAATTTAGGACAAACAGCCACTCCCAGGAGGAATAAAGAACATTTGGGATTTTTTCCGTTTTTGGGGTTTTGGGCAGATTTATTGTATTTGTTTGGTTTAGTTTTGTTTTGGGGTTTTTTTTAGATTTGTGGGGGTTTTGGGGTTTGTTGTTGGGGTTTTTTGTTGTTTGTTTGTGGGGTGTTTTGTTTGGGTTTTTTTTGGTTTTTTTTTTTTAAGCTTGCTTCTCTTCTTGATGGTACAGAACATGAAGGGATCTTTTGTGCAAGATTTACTTTTCCTCCTGTTTCCCCTCTGTATTTTAGAACACTTCCTGGCTTCTTCAAGCACCTATTAAATATTGAAAAAGCGAACGCAGGGGGCAACTCTGAGATATGAGTGTGGCTGGTACTTAATTGCATTTCCTTGAAATGAAATCACCACAATTAAAGAAAACATCAGCACAGCCAACATTAACATCCTGAGTAAGCTCAGCTCATGTGGGTTTCTGACTAAACATAAACCCCAAACTCCCTCAGATTAGGGAAGAAGCTTTGCCTCCTTCACTGCTCCCCTTATCTCTTCAATTCCAGCACAGAGGCACTAATACTTCAGCATCTCAGAAGCCAATCAATAATTTCACTTTCAATTTCTGATCCTAGATGAAATCTTATCACTGGCTAATTATTTCCATGTTACTTTCACCTTGGAAAGCAGGAGATTGAAGCCAAGATTTTGTGTGGTTGGTTTTTTTCCATTAGTCATTGTGCAGAAATGTCATCATTTCTCTTTTGATCCTCTGTGTAAAAATTTCTCTCTTCCCCCTGTAAAATAGTACAGAAAAATACATCTTTGAATAAATTATTTAACTGTACCTGAAGATCTGTTGAAATCACTAAGTGCCCAGGTAGGGAATTTGAGGCAAACATTTTGAGATTTTTTTCAATGAAATATTTGGGGCATTTTGCAGGTTTTAGTGAAGTTATCAAGAACATTAGCAGGGTGGGGAAAAGGTAGAAGAGGGCCTGGGGTTATGCGGAGAAAGGAATGAAATCAGAGTCAGAATTTCCACCCCTGAAAATAAATAAAGGAAATTCTAGAGTGAGGTATCTTTTGTAGAAATGGCAGGTGAATACATTGCCAATTAGGAAAATATAATCTCTTATTCTGCATAATCATTTCGTCTGTTTTTTGTTTTTTGGGGTTTTTTTACTATTACAGTCCTTTAGAGGTGTCAGTAAAAATAAAGCTCACCCTTCTATTAACGTATACATTTATAATTTGCTAGCATTTTCAGTTTAAGCATAATTTAATAGGTGAGACAAGAAGTAAGCTGTTCCAAACAGGTTCTACCATATTTGCATAACCTTTATCTATTAAATAAACATTCTTCCCTCAGTTTTGTTGCTTGTGGAACAACAAATAATTGTTAAATTCCTGGGCAAAGTAGATTGAACTGTAGTAAAAAGTTTCTGTATTAGTGAAGAAGGGCTGTAGCTGCTGGTAATTACCACTACACCTAAAGGAGCTTTTCAGCTTGATTTTAGAAAATTAATTTTTTAATGTATTGTATAATAGCTCTCTGCCCAGGAGTAGAACCAGGATTTTGCCATTTGGAGAAACAACTTTTCAACTCTGAATTGAAAAATGTTTCCCAATTTGACTCCTAAGTAATCCAGGTAATTTCTGGGTTTGAAAAAGTTTGGTTTAGGCTTAAAACCACCACAGTATATGCTACAGGAGTATGGCTTTGAATGTTAAAGATACCTTATGTTAGTCTTCATTGTCATAAAGAGCCATCTAAAGCTGCATATTAAACAGGCCCAGCTTTATAAGGAAACCTCTCATTCTGCACAGTGGGTAATATTTGCATGTTTGTAGCTTTCCTCTTTAGACAAGAGAGATTTCCTGCCATTTCCACAGCACCATCTTCCTGCTTGTCATGGAAAAGTGTGGAAATACGTCCAATTGAACTTTAAACCTCTCCTGGTGCTTTTGCATCTTGCTAAATTGGATTAAAAAAACTAATTTCCTAAGGTGTTTTTTTCTTTTTTTTTAGTTTAGCCATAATTTAATTTTATAGATGGCAGTATTAGATATTTTCTTGCCATACCCTTCCAATCTCAACTCCTTGATTGTTCAGACGTGTCCTGTGGAGAGAGCTCAGGGTCATGAATGCCATGAAGTTGTGGCAGAAATTATTGGTGTGGGTTTTTTTCAGACAATTCAAATCCATTTCCCATTCCAAGGTACTGAATTCATCCAATGTTTTGAGAGAGAATAAGGTGAAAAAAGGACTGTGAGACAAGAAGCCCAGAAGAATCTGAGATATTAAAATATAATCCTACACACATGATGTGACAGAATTCTGTGTAGACGAGACTTAATTCCAGCGAGATTAAATCTCTCTGGCTCTGTGTCAGCACATTCTTCCCCCACTCCGTGATGTGCAGCAGAGGGAATCTGCTCTCTTGGATATTGGAAGGTGATCAGGAAGCAAAACTGTTGTGTATCCCATATTAACAAAGCGTTTTATTGAAGGTGAACTTGAAATATTTGGCAATCTGTGAGTAGTTGCCAAGGCGAGAAAAGGTTAGACATAACCAAGTTTTTATAGTGGTAAATAAGAAATTCAGCATGGGAGCCTGCTTTGAAAATAAGCAGGAGTAAAACTGAAATTGCAACACTGGGTGTAGATGTTGGGGTCATAACATATCTCACTTAAACAAAATAACATCTGTTAAGCAGAAACGTCGAAGTTCTTATTGACTGATTAGTTTGTAAATAATAAAACCTGTTAACAAATACAAGGGATGCCAAAAGAACAAATATGGGAACATTTTTGTGGTAATGCACGCTGGCGTATCTAATATTCATAATGCTTTAGAGGAATGTATTTCTATTTATTCTTTCTCTCTTCTTGCTTGCTTCAACCCGATGATCTGGTTTTTTTCAGAAGCAGCCATTTTGTAGCCTGCTGAACAATGGAGGGTGAATATTTTGTTAACACTGAAACAACTTCGTGTTGCAACCAGATCCTGTGTATAGAAATATCTTTGCAAAGTAATTTTAAGTAAAAGCTTCATTTCAGACATATCAAGTAGATAATTCTATGGGAAGATTTTGAAAGAAGGGGGAGAGTTTTTTTTCGCTTGTTGGAAGATAAAATACAGTAGAAGATGTCTTAGAATCAGCCTGAACATTGAATTTATTGCCATTAAGCGATTTGTCTCTATACAGACTATTTACCTAGAGAGGGTAGGTAGCAAGATAAAACATTGATGGTACAGTTAAGTCACCTGGGCTTATCACAACTCACATTCCCAAATAAAAGCTGAAGTACTCCAGTCTGAAAGAGAAGAAACAGGCTTGGCATCCTGAGTGCCAAAATCATCTTGTTACTTCCTCTTTCAACTTTCAGCCTCCTTTTTATGTAGGAAAAAACTGCTATTCCCTGGCTAAGAACTGACAACCTCATTTCCAGCACCTATCCAAATCTTAAGTTAGTTTTTGTTGGGTTTGATACTCCGAAGAATCCTTTGCTTTGAACTCAAAAGACCTTGAGGGGATGAGATACCAAGAAATATGGCTTTATCTGTCTAAAGCTGCTGACGTCAGATACGATAGAAATGATATCCTGCTGCTCTGCATGCTTTTTATGTGATTAAGTGCAGTAATGAAATGAAATTAAGCTGGTGCCAAGTCTGAAAGCACACACAGGCAAAATTTTATTTCCTGTTGCAGTTTGCATGATGCAAGAATTCACTGGCAGCACAACAGTGTCCAGCTCTTTTATTTACATTATATTGCTCTGTCATATGTGCCTTTCATGTATGTAATTGAACAGTGGCTGTTTTGCCTTTATTGTTTTTTTACACTAATTAAATCTTTCAGCCTGGAAAAGAGGTTTTCCAGATGATCTGTGGCTGCCCCTGGATCCCTGGAAGTGTCCAAGGCCAGGTTGGATGGGGCTTGGAGCTGGGATGGGGGAAGGTGTCCCTGCCCATGGCAGAGGTGGCACTGGATGATCTGTAAGGTCCCTTCCATACCAGGCCATTCTATAATTCTGTTTTTCTATCTATATGTCTGAAAGCTATTAGGGGTTTTAAGGGGTTGTTATTTCTGCAGATTCCTAAAATTTGGTGAAAGGCATCATGTAAGGATTTGAATCTAATTGTATAATGCTGTCTTACCAGAAAAGTTGCTTTTAAAGCCATTTTTTAAAGCTTCTCAATACAGACAAAACCGTAATCCTTTCCATTTCATCGAGAGTAAGTGGAATGTTTACAAAATTTTACTTACAGGAAAGCTTAAAATACATCATTCCTAACATTAAAGTGAGCTTGCATTCTTTCATAATTATTAATGCACAAATACTATCAGCCATTCGCATTGCTCCTCTTCTCCATCTAAACTAAAGAAACACCCTGGAAACAGCATCTTATAGGATCAGCCCTGGTGGTTCTCAGGTGTAGAAGGAATAAATTTCATGGTGGTAAAATCTTAATTTTACCTCACATCACCCCACCCACAAAGAAAAACAATCAAACAAGATGCAGCATGGAAAAGAAATCCAGTGACAGATAAAATTCCAGATTGCAGAGCTGGGACAAATCATGTCAGTAGAATAACTCTGTAATCTTTCCTCTAACAGAACCAAATGAATGCTGGAGATAAAGAATAAACTTTCAGAGTCTTAAGATGGGATTTTTGGGACTTGTGTTTGCGTGTACACACACACTTGCACAGACATTATGTAGAAGAATGTCAGGGGTTTGCCCAGGTGGAAAGAATGATGCCTTTGAGGTAAACTGCTGATATGAAAGTCAGCAGCAGAGTCATTCACTCTGAGATCACAGTGTGTTATTCTGTCAGTAGCCCCCAGGTACAAATCTTGGGAGTTTATTAATAGAACTGTTGGAAAAATGCTGAGTCAAAATCATCAAAACACTCTCTGGGAACAGAAAAAAAGTTTTCATTTAGCTCCTCCTGGCAGAAACTAGGCAGGTTTCCATGGAAACTTGCCTACCTCACCCCCAGTTTCCCTGTCTGAAACCAGAATTCCAGCCCTGGGATGAGCACACACTGCTTGGCAGCTGAGGCTGTGAGGGCTCAGAGAGCTGCTGGAACATCATCTCGAGGTTATTTTGAAAAGCTGAGCAAAAATATTGCATCACTTGCTGTAAACAATGTTTGAGGATTCATGTGCTCAGAAGTGTTGGAATCTTTTCCCAGTAGACAACAGTTTTTCTCTCTCTCAGGTTTTCACTCAGAAAAGGAAGTTTGTGCCCTGACTGGTTTATTAAAAAGCTGCCACAGCTCATACGTCGGGTATGGACGTACAAAACATTCCCACTGCTTTTACAGAAGGCACAAGCTGGCAGAGGCAGGCCCTGATCCTTGATGAGATGAACTTGAACTCATTGGTGTGGAATGATTTCAAAGGTGTCAGTGAGGAGAAGCTCTGGCTTGTGGTAAGACAGGTGTGAAGGCAGTTATTGCTTAATTAAACGTGTATTTATTTTTTTTAAGTGCAAGTGTTTGTGTGCTGTGAAAGAAAATTAGTCCTTCACCTGGCTTTTAAAATCTGCATGCAGACCATTGTTTCTGAAAATTTTAGATTTTTAAGGTTTTTAAAGAAACAAGGCTACATTTGACCTTGTTCTAAATTTAGATGTATGAAGATATTAAAAAGTGAATGCAAAGTGTATTTTCTAAACACAGGAGGTACTGAACTAATGACCCATGTGTAGAGATGTAGCTTAAAACCACTTTAAACCCCCCTTTAAATCAAATAAAGAGACTGAATTTAGAAGTCAATGACACTTGATAGTTAAATCTCTCCTTCTGGCTCAGTTAAACTTCATGGTTTTTGTTTGAGAGGAAAATTAAGAAATGTTTTCATCCTGTCCTTCCAGATGCAGGCTTTTCTTTACTTCTCATTGCTGAGGGTTGTTGTCACCATTTTAGTCATCCTCGTGTTTTGTAAGCTGGGTGTTTACAGTGTGGTGAGAAGATTCAAACCTTCGCCTGTGAGGCAGAAGGCAAACGGAAAAAATCATCTTTGCAGCTGTGCAGGAAGCAAAATTAGGTCTGAACTTATATATTTTCAACCCCGAGTAACACCAATGCGTTGCACGTGGTTGTGGTGTGCTCGGCATCATCTGGGAGAGGCAACAATTGTGCAGGAGCAGTGAGGAGTTGTTGAACAGCCAAACAAGGACCATTTATGTCCTTTTATTCAGCACACAGACACGTGTGGATGTGCAGATCTGAACACAGATGGGTCTTGCTCCACACGTGACCTGTAACATCCTGTGGACTCCTGTAAATCTGAGTCACTGCTGTCACAAAATACTTCCTTAGAAATTGATTTCACTAAGTGTGATCCAGCAGTCCTTGCTTTGCTGCTTCCAGGCTTCCCTTCCCTCCCTTTTCTGAGCTGCAACAGGGACACCCTGGAACTGAAATTTAGGGTTTCTTAACTTTGAGTACCTCCTCCAGCAGCTCTTATCCAGGACTGCCATGCCAATATCCCACCCCAGTATTTAACTTTACAACAAAAACTAAATAACCAGTATTTGATGGGTGTTTCTGTCGAGGATACTGAAGAAATGAGGACTGCCATCTTTATATTCAGATGGTGACTATTGCTATTTCCCCTCTATATTTTTCCTCTAATATTTTTCTAATTTTTATTCTTAGCCATGTGATGTCATCACACTCCTATTTTTCAACTCTGATCATATAATTTCTTTCAGTGGCCCAACCCTGTGATGCAATTAAATAGAACATTCCCATTATGCAGTAGTCAAATTCCTTCAGACATTTTCCAGAAGGGGCTCTCAGCTCTCTAGCCACTCTCCTGAGGATCTTGCTGTTCACTTTATTCATTTTTAAATTTGCTTTTGAGGAGTAACTCAATAGGAATGCAATATCCTTCACTATCATCACTGATGTTTAACAAAAAGGAGGTATCCTTTTATTAGCTGGTGGCCTGTTTCTTTTCTCTTCCCAGTTTTCACATTAATATTTCCTTAGTGTCATAAATCCATTCCTGTTCTGTTTGTCTCACCTTCTTATTGTGTGCTGTGTAGTGAGACTGAATTTCTTGGGGCTAGGTATTATTTTCTGGTTTTTTACATTTAACTCAAAAGTATATTCTGCCCCAAAACTTTTAAAATCTAATATGGTCTGACACCGGATTAAGAGTCCGAAGTCTTCTACGTTAACTTAAATTTGTTCCTTTGGGAGGGTTTAACTACATGGGAAGATAAAGTGGGAAGTCTCTTCTTTTCTGGGATTTATGTGTGTGGAACAGGTAGGAATGTGAAATCCTGGTTATAAAATGGGACTGCCTTTGACAAATGAAGGGCCAATACCCTCAAGGAAAACCAATAGGAAATAATATGTCAATTCTTAGCTGGCAGAAGATCTTAGATACATTTCTGTACCCTCTGTTAGTTAACTGTGAATGTGAAGTGGCCCAGATTATTTCATGTCCTTGCTTGTTGGAAACCTTCTGGGGTGGTATCGGGAAGCAAAATCTAACCAGCAGATTATGCCCTGGATGCCGGACATGCTCACAAACTCTGCTTCAGCCTGGTTTAGCAAAAATTTGGGCATTTTTAGAACTGTGTCAACCCCTTGCCTGTACCTGGCTGCTCCTTTTCTGGGGGTTGCTGTCAGGGACAGGTCAGAAATGTTCAGGATCCTTCTTCCAAACTCTGGGGCAGTCAGGTTCTTGATAATAATCTCACATCTATGAGTGCTTTCCTGTGATTGCTGCCCATTGCACTAACGTACAGAGCTTTTGCTGGTTTTTTTTATCAAACTTGTTCTATAGGTGTGAAATATTGCAAAAAGCAGAGAAGGAAAGGCAGTGCTTCAGCTTCTGACTGAATATTAGATGCTGAAAGTTGTGAGAAGGTCTGCAGCAGAGAGAAAATAATTCTTCCATGAAAACCTGTCAAAAATTATCATCACGACATTCACAGTAATGCAACTTCCAGCAACTGAAAATCAACCTGTAATACCAATCCTCCTTTTTCATTGGGTAGACTTTGTTGCCCTGATCTTAAATGAAATCATGCACCCTAAAGGCTGCTATCACATCTCCGATTTTGGCTTAGAAGAAAAGTGGAGTTTTTATCACCATTTGACGTGCAGTTTGTCAGAACTGCAGTTTTAACTGCACTCCCTCTCCCTGGAATAGCATGAGGGATGAATAACTTTTCCTATGTAAAGTTTCTTCTCTGAGACCCACTTCTCACCTTGGGAAAAGATAACACCCCTTCCCTCTCCTCCCCCGGGTGAAAGCAGAAGTTTCCATGTCCGGTTTTGTCCCGACACATCCTCTGGAATAATAAGTGGAAGTCACAGGTCTTGAGCACTGCTTTCGTCAGAGCTGAAAGGGCTTCGGAAGTCTGGGAAAATAAAAGTGAGCAACAGCAACGTGTGCTAAAGGTCAAAGGGCGGGTTTCACTTAGTGTGGTGTTTTTTGCGTGTTTGCTCTCCAAAATGGTGTTGGTGTATCATATTAGGTGCGAGTGATAGATAAGTGTTCATCTTCCTAGAGCCAACTGCAGTATGGAAAAATGGGGAGAGTGTGAACAGAATGGAAAGAGGCAGATAAATTGTATTTTTTAAATGGAAATTTGAGGGGATGGTGAACTCTCATGTGGGAGAGCCCTGAACCACATGACTAAAAGTCATATTTCCAAATATCAGAATTTGCCCAGCATAAATGAGTAGCTGTTTTTCCGAAACTACTACCAAGAGCTGTGTTTGACAAGAACAGCAAAACTGTTATGCTTGAATAAGATCATGCTCGGTTTGTATTTATTTTGGGGCCTCTGCAACTTTTTTGTTGTGTAATTATCACTTTCCCCTTTGTCGCTTGAATTCTGTTCCATCACAATATATGTGTAACAGCAATTTTGGTAGCTATGTATCCAAAATGCTTCCAAGGAAATTAGTAGAAGGAAATATTACAGGTTTGGGTTCAGTTCTGAGTCATTTACTGCAAGAAGGACCTTGAGGGGCTGGAGCGTGTCCAGGGAAGGGAACGGAGCTGGGAAGGAGCTGGAGCCCCAGGAGGAGCTGAGGGAGCTGGGCAAGGGGCTCAGCCTGGAGCAGAGGAGGCTCAGGGGGGCCCTGGTGGCTCTGCACAAGTCCCTGACAGGAGGGGGCAGCCGGCGGGGTCGGGCTCTGCTCCCAGCGCACAGGGACAGGAGCAGAGGGAACGGCCTCAGGCTGGGCCAGGGGAGGCTCAGGGTGGAGATCAGCGGAATCTCTCCATGGAAAAGGTGGTCAGGCATTGACAGGGGCTGCCCAGGGAGGTTTGGAGTGCCCATCCCTGGAGGTGTCCAAGGCAGGCCTGGATGTGGCACTCAGTGCTCTGGGCTGGGGGCAAGGTGGGCATCGGGCACAGCTTGGGCTCGACCTCAGTGATTCTGTAATTCTGTGATTTAATGTGTGAGTGTTTCAGATCCTAATTTTCATCCCAGTGTTCACTGCCAGTTGCTCAATTGCTAAGAACGTCTTACCATCAAATTTCTGAGGTTTTATCACACTTTCAACTTTATCATCCAAGTTCTTTCATATGTAAATATTTTTGCTCTTGAAGTTTCATAATAATAGCTGGGGGTGGGTGAATTCATGTTAAAAACAAAGTTTTTTGAATTTCTCATAGAAGATATCTCTCTATCTTGAAACAAGTATATTTTGCAGGAAATTATTGGTGAGATGTACAGACTAAAGAATCACGTGCTAGAAACGAAATACAAACTACAAAGTCCCTGTCTAGAATTTACTTAAATTTCTATCAGTATATTATTAATTATTTTAAAATTGTAGAATTTACTATATTTTAATGATTTAAATTCTGTGTTTGGGTAGTGTTCTCATTCTCACTGAAATTGTGCTATGCCTAAAATATTGTAGAAAGATATTTGCTATGGAATTGAGAAAAATTATTTATCCACTTAAAAAATACAGTTTTCTAAGAATCTCTGCAGCATCTTTTGCATTCTCAGATGTGAAATTCAGACAAAATACATTCATATCTTTTCATACCTTCCTAAACAGGTACGAAATTCATAGAAATTAAGGAAAAAACAGTTTTAAAGCTGTTTCTATTCCCTCCATACCCTGCAAGTATTATCAAAATAGAAGAAAGAGGGAACGGTTGCTTCAATATTGTTTTCTTTCCCCTCTCTACACTCTCCACCATGTGTTAAATCTATTGCAGCTAGAGGAAATAATTTTTAGAAGAAAAATCTTGTTCAAATGAAAGAAAGGCTGGGCCTTGCTTCCTAGAAACAGGAAGACTAAAACATAAAGCTTTCCCAGATCATGTGTCTATTGTACAGCTCAACTCACCAGTGATTTCACTCAAGATAGGATTACTGTATATTAAAAATATTAGCTTTACACAGATAAATATTGTATTGACATTCCCCCCTGTTTGTTTGTGACCACTCCATGATCTACAGACTAAACATCAAACCCTTTTAACAGCAACTGCTCTGGAGTTTCATATGGCCGAATTTATTTTCCATCTTTGCAATGAGTGTGAGATGCTGGTGATAAATCCCAAATGGAAATAGGTGGAGTCGCCCTTGTCCATGTGAGAATGTACAATATACCCTCCTATTTTTTATGGTGGGTGGCTCATTTGGATGTTTTATGGAATAAAATCTCTATTGTTCAGTGTTCTTGCACTCTGCCTGAGTCCCCCCCGAAACAAGGGGATGAATGTGCAAAGTTTAATTGAAAGCATGAAGAAGCAGTTGTGAGGTTTCACAATAAATTAACCTCACTGAGGGGCAAAAGTTATGCTTTTTATATCTGCTGTACATAACAGGCCTGACTATTTCCCACAGAAATCAGAGATTTATGGTCAGATATCCAGGGTGGAGTTGATCCATGTGCTTGGAAAAGGGTACTTTTGGTAGAGGGCACGATTTTAAGTCCTTTTTTTTTCACTTGTCCTGTGTTGAAAAGCCTGATATTGAGAAGCAGGGGGTTACTTTCTGTGATTCAGAAGGGCGTGAGGAACAATAACAAGCAGCACTCCTTGGGATGGGAAAACTCCTCTCTTCCCTAGTGAGCAAGGAAATCTCTCCACACCCAGCATTTTCCAGAGCCCATTCACCACAAAGAGGAGCAAAAGAGGGCAGAGGAAACCGAATGCAGGATAGCGTGGGGATAAGATAAAAAGGGATAAAGCCCATGAAGTAATGTTTCTAAAGGTGTGTTCCTAACTCATTAGGAACTTTTAAAATGTGTATTCCCTGGTGATACTTTGTCATGGTATAGAGTTATATGAGCTAGAATTAAAATTAAATTTCCCTTAATATGTCTTGAGTATAAAATGTTTGATTTTATGTATATTTTTACGTAATGACTGAAAATATGGCAGCAAAAGTGTCAATAAGGGGAGTAAGTTAGGAGGGGTACATTCCTGCAAATTACAGTAATTTTTGTGTTCTGTGAGGTGTTTGTCTCATGTCTTACCCAAAACCTGGAAAAGCCCAACTCCTCAACCCCCAAACATAAATTACACCAATGAGATGCCAACAGGCCCCTGATACCAAACTCTTACCTCAGGGTTTTGAGCACCACCACTGATATTTCAGTGGCTTAGCATAAGAATATTTGTTCCCAAGCCGCTGAAACTAATTTTGAACTAATTATCTCAGATGCTTCTCAAGTGGCTGATGATTCAGATTGCCTAAAGAATAAACAACACCTGACTGACTTGAAGTTCTTGGCACTGCCAATATTTTATTGTTTCCCTTCACTGAGGAGGCAGACAAAGCCAGGCTGGCTGCAAAACTCAAATTACCTTGATGGTTGAAGTCAGGCTCTGCCTAAGAAACACACCAGGCTGTTTTGTCTGCCAGATATGGATCCAATACAATGGAAAACCGTCTAAAAGGAAGCTTTTAGACCTGGTAACAAGAAAGAGATTCTGGAAAAAGCATAGGTTTTCCCCAGGAATACCTGCTAGTACCTAAGCAGCTCTTCAGCAAACAAATGGGGGATTTGACCTGAAATTCACTCCTGAGGCAATAATGGCACATTGGTACAAACGCACCAAGAGCCTCCAAGCAGAAATTGTGGGATTGCTCTTCGTGGAAATCTGTTTGGAATGTCTGCCCCTGCCTGGTTATCACACATGGAACAAAGAGAAAAGAAAATATTTTCCCGTAGACAGGAGCCTTGTGAAATCCCTCTGGATGGTCTCTCACAACTTTCTAATGGCTCAAATTTGGGTTTGTTTCAATTGGCACAGTGAAAACATAAAACATTTTTAACCTCCTGTTTTCAAGAATCGCTTCAGAAGGGCAAAAAACATGAATCTGACTGAAATGAGAATTGAAAGAAATGCCATGTTTTATTTGTACTACTTTTGCAAGTCAAAATAAAGCATTTCAGATGTCAACATTTTAAGATTTTATTCCAACTGTGGTCAAAACAAACAACCCAAATGTTTAGCCAGTAAGAAAACATGGGATGCTTATTCTAATAATCGTTCTTGATTCCTGTAAAACCTATGGGGACCCACAATCTGGAATCCCATTTATTTGCCTGTAATTCACCTCATGGGGTTTCTAGGATGAGCTTTGGAAGCCTAATTGTACAAAATTTCGTTCAGAACAAGTATTAAAATATCTCTTCTAATGGCATTATTTTAGATAAAAAGGTACCTACAAGTGTTTGAGCATGCAGGGATTATTTCCCCTGAAAAATTACGTGGTTTTGAGCAACATGAAAGCAGTAAATCTTAAATTAACTCAAACACAATTTTTCATCTGAGCACCAGCATATTGAAGTCACCAGGTGAAAATAAAGCCCACAACAACCTCTATCCCAAAACAAAAAAACAAAAAGCACCCCAAACCCAGTTTTTAATTTTTTTTTTTTCCCAGTTAACAGAAATGCAGCTCTCTGTAATGCAGACTGGGTAAGGTTTTTGCGACTAGGATCCTTAATTGCACAGAGGAGTTTTTTCTTGTTAAATGTAACTTAGCATGAAAGGGAGGAGCGATGTAGAAATTAGTTTTCAGCAAATACAGTCAAAGCAAATCAAAAAGAAAAGGAAAAAAAATACTGATATTCTAAGGAATTTGGGTTCATTGCTATGAAAACTTTATTTTCAGTGATACAAATTATATCTTTAGTGTGTTGCAGCTAAGAAAAAAGGAAACCATTACTTCCCTCATAAAACCATGAAAACATAAGAATGCATTGTTGCGAAGATTAAGACATTCATTAAGCAGATTTTTTTTCCTCAACAACATGTAAACAAAGTTTTGATGAGGAAAACTCCCTTTGAAATTATGGTTGCAGCCTTTTAATTCAGCCCAATGTGTGTGGTTGGCCTTTGTCGACAGGTGACCACATTCCTGAATTTTCTCACTTTCAGGACACCTCAATACCCTTCTGCAAAGCTGATTTCTGTCTTAGCCTCTCAGTCAGAGGCTTTTTCTGTGAAGGAAGAGGAACTGCAATGTTATTTGGGTTCTTTTAGCTGTTATCTGGGGGTTTTGTTTTAATATGATCTGAAGCAAGCAGTGGTTTGTCAGCCTCACCAGACCTGCCTTCTGCAGCTCTCCAGTCTGAAGCTTGACCGATAAATGCCATAAGTAACATCATTCTAGAGCCCTCTGCCAGCTGGTGAAATTCATTGTCTTCTTCCAGAACAGGGGAAAAAAAAAAAAAATTGGAATATATTAAGTCACCCAGGCTTTGGAGGAGGTACTCCAGCTGTCAAAGGCAGATTTCCTAAGGCAACCTGCTGGCCCATAGCTCAGACAATGCATTTGACAGATAAACTGGAGCTAAACTGATGCAAATTAATTCGTTGTTATTAACGTTACTTCAAAATTAATAAAAATTTCAAATATATGCAAATAACCAGGATGCATGATTTTTAAACTGGGAGTTTTTTCTGAGTTTGTTGAAATGTGCTGGAAGAGCCCAGCAGTCTTTCTTGATTACCACTGTTCCTGGCAGTGGAATGAATCCTGAAAGTTTGCAGCGGTCTCAGCTCCTGCTTCATATTTCAAGAAAATATCCTGGAGTACAAAAAAGCACCAGCTGGACATTCTGCCCCCACCCTGGTTTGGTTCAGAAGACGTAATTTGTTTTCAGTTACAGAAGGCTTATTTATTGATGGATGGCTGAACATTGAATTCCATTTGGCAAGAATCTGTTTCCAAAACTGAGTTGATTTTTAGGTTCTAAGCTTTTTTTTCTACAGATAAGAGGACTCTTCAGCTGATAAAGGACTTGTCATGGATTGTGAAGTCATTACAAGAAATATTTTCTTAGTTTCAATTGGTGACTGAATGATTTTAATTTTTTTTTCCTGTGGCTCCTATTGAAGCTACTGAATCAGAATTTTGAAGTCATTTCATAGATTAGAAATAATTATTTTATATTTAATTGCTTTTCTCCTGCTGTACTTGCCAAAAAGTCACATAAATCAAATTATTAGAATATTAATAAACAGACAGTGCTCAAAGAAAAGGCTGACATCTACAAAGGAGAAGAGTTATTGTAAGGTTCCTCTCCATTTCATAACCTAAACATGGACAAACAACTTCAGTTTTATTTTAATGGTCTTGGATAATGTGATTATTTATCAATTTTTTGCAAGCAGAGCTCCAAAGGAGAAAATTCCCTGTAGATGTTTTCCAGTGTCTTTAACTGGTGTTTATTACATCTGGTCACTTACTGGTTTTATTCAAAATCAAGAACATCTTGTGTGATTTCATTTTCCCATCTGAGATAACGTCATGCATAACAATGTAGTGACACTTGATTGCCACTCTAATAGTGAAACATATTTTAAGTACATGGGAAGCAAAAATGTGTCCAGCTTCCCTTGCCATATGTATTTATTCCTGCCATTTAAAACATCTTTGGAATGGTATGAAAATATTTTGGTTTAAGCTTAACTGCAAAAAAAATGAAAACAGAAACTAAGAATGAATCACGAAATATCCAAACAAATTTGTTCCCCTCCCTCTGCCATGCACAACAGCCTCAGCATTTTCTCATACTGATTTTTTTCATCATTAATTTATTTCTGCAGTTTGAAAAAAAAGTTTGGATTTCTCGTGCTGTAATAAGATCCAAGTAATCCAGGATCCTTAACTTTGTAGCAATATTCTTTTGATTTCCCTGTTTTCCCTTTTTATCTCTCTAGAAATCTCAGTGAAAGAGAAATGTTCGTGTAGTCAGTTCTTGTTGGTTTTCCAGTATTGTTATCTCTTGCCTGAATAAACCAACAAGTTTACTGTCCAGCAATGTAGATAAGATGTGTGGTCAGAATATTGAAATAATTTGGCATTCTAGGAAATAATTCATTCCATCCAGAATGCTGTGAAACACATAAACATGTCTTTTGCTGCAGACACTCCAGATGATGCAAAGGCTTGCTGGGCTTAAGGACATAGCAAATTTAGGCATGTGCTTGCCCATCTCATGCTCAGGTAACTGTTCCGTGGTTTCCAGGGAGAATAATGGATGTTTTAGGCTGAGAACACAGGGAAGGGTTTCATCCATACCCGGTCTTGTGTTAAACCCCTCTCTGTACCCCTGACTATCAGGAGATCTTCCCAGAAACCATACTAAAGTGGCCAGGCTGGGTTCAGCAGCTGCTCAGGCAGGTGATGGCTGATTTTGATGTCATTTAAGCTATCCTATGTCTGGATTTGATAATGAGTTTTTTGAAGAGTGTATGTGAAATACGATCTGACTGAATTTGATCAAATTCT
>VYZQ01065924.1:25984-42943 GCA_013400655.1 Mystacornis crossleyi
TGAGATTGCAAGCGTGGGATGTTTCTTTAGACTAACACGTGAATATTTTAATAAGTTTTGAGCAGTACTGAAGTCCTGCATGACCCCATTGAATATATGGACCTACGAAAACTTACGCTGTTTCTGTTGCTACGGCAGGAATTCTTTTTCCTGTCAGAATGTAGGTTATGGTTAATTAAATAAACTTCCATTTTAGTAAATGGTGCTGGAATCTATCCATACCTTTTCAAGGACCCCTTACCTGTTGTTTCAGGCTGTTTGATAAAGTGATGCCTTCTAGCAGATTACAGCTCAGAGAAGCACTGTGTGAAGTAGGGCTGGGTTTTCATCACTGTGGGCAGCTACGAACAAAACAAAGCAAAATTGTTTGTGTTGGACAGATATAAAATGATAGCTCTCTTTGAATTCTGTCAGACTAACCTGAGAAAAAGCTGGAAGAGTTGTTAATGCTGTTTGTGAGTCACTGGTGGTGGGTAACACAGACTGAGCGGAGACGAGAGAGAAAATTCTGAAGAGACAGAAGTGATAACTGGGGATAGATATATAAACATATAATCTTATAGGGGGATGGTGAAATGAGGCTCTGGGTTGGAAACAATCCTCTGATTGTGTGGTATTTGTGATCATTTGTTTGGGGAGAGTGAAATAAGAGGAGGCCTGGCCTGAGTGTTCATGTCATTTTTGACTTTGCCATTCTAGTGAAGTCTGTGTCTCGTGGTAAACTGCGGTGCAGTCTCAGGAGAAAAAGCTCTTCTCAGTCATCAGGATAAAGTGCTTAAACTGGAAAATGTGTGGATTTGCATGGGGAGCAGGGTGGCTGTTGCAGCGTGATTAATGTGAATAAATACATATGCTGTAGTGGTATAAACCATATAAATTTGCTGATTCTCTAATCCTCTAGCTCAGATTATATTCCTTTTGAACTTCAGCCCAGACCACTGGCTCATTGATACTCAGCCACTGCCTCAGCAATTCTGGAGTTTACAATCTGGCTCCAGTGGCCAGATGCAATCCAAAGGTTAAAAATAAACTTGAACTCTGCTAAAGATTCCACTCTCTCTTGTCCCTCAGCCATAGCTGGCATACAGATATTCTGGCATAATTCTTTCTAGAACAATTTATGATGTCTTAAAGCAGATTCTTTATGCCTTTTCAGTGGGGTAACAGAGTAAGAGACAGGCAAAACCCCCCAAACAATTTGGTCTCCTGCCCCCCACCGCCCATAAAAAATCCTGAAAAATAACACAAGAAGAGAAATGATTTGAAGAAAATAAATCTTTTGATTTAATGCAATGCTTTAGGTTTACAACTACGTACATGACAGCTGACCAAGGTCTGTGTGACATGAGCAGGCATCTCAGCTCAGTAACCAGAAGAAAACAATAGTTCTTTCTAGTTGGATTTTTTTTCCATAGAATTCAAATCTTGGTTCAGTTAAGACACCCTCTGGGGAACGCTCCAAAAGTAAACTTGAAGATGTGAGTGCAAGCACAACTATCAAAATTACTGACAATAAAGCTAAGCAGCTTGCTGATGACAGTGGATGGGGGAAGGCAGTAAGAAATGCATGATATCACGTTCAAATTGCATCCAGTGCAAGCCAAAATATATCTTTGCTCTGGGTTTAGGCTACAAAAAATATCAAGCATGACTTTCTCAGGCGTTTGTCTGATGTGGGATTTATTTCAATCCACTAAGCTTTGAAAGCACTTCCTTAAAATATTAATATAGCTTTGACAATACAAAAATCAACTTCCTACAAGGTCCTTGTTCCTGTAAAATTTCAATTGGTGTCTTTATATACACTTGAATTTACAAGAATGCATAATAAACAGGAAATCCTGTGGGAAAATTGGACTCCATTTCCCCTCCCATTGCCTTAAAGTACCTTTCTTTTCAAGCAACTCAAGTGTGCAGGCAGCTACAGAAACACCTGGCTAGAATTTCCAGGATTCTGGAATTCTCAGGCTGAATTCTGAGCATCTGATTGACTTCCTGGCATAGACAGGGAAAGTCACGCCCTGTGATGTCAGTTCTTTGTGACTGAACATCTTTCACAGCAACTGTGGGACAGAATTTCCTCTGCCAGGAGGTTTTACTTTCTCAAATGTGTATTTCAGAAAGATGGACACTTCTGAAAATGAGAGATGGAAAACAGTCCTGTAATGCAGCACATATTGACTGAATCTCAGCGATAAAAAACAAAAATTATTACTCTAGAAAATATTAAGCACAGTTCTCCTTCCCCTCTACTTAACACTTGGATAAAGACAGCTCTGCTTTTAGGCAGGCAGCAAAAGGAGACCTGGGAGCTTTTTTCATGGTCAGCAATAGTTAATGATTCCGAGGGAACCGATGCGTGTCCCGTGTTATGCAAAGTCTGGCACGACGTTAAGGAAATTTGGGATCTGTAAATTTCTCCGGCTTTGGGTCAGCTTAGCCAGGCTGGGCTATAGCAGCAGACATTTAAGTATTTTGGAGAAAACCATGCAGAACCACAGATCTGAGGGTGGGTTTGGTGATACTGCATAGCTAAGAGCAAGTATCCTCTCAGAATTTCTATTAACAAGCAGATTTTTGGGTTCAATTCGTCCCATGTTTGTGCTTCAGCAATAAAAATACAACCTCTAGACTGCTGCTCTGCTCAGGAACTGTCCGTGAGCACGTTGTGGGTGTAACACAGGGCACTTTTAGTCCACAAACTCCCAGAACCATAGACGGGGGCAAATATAATTCATTTTTCCTGTAGGGGATGTAAGGAAAGAAGAGTAGATATTTGTTCTGTGAGGAACAGCTGTCATAACACATCCCTGCCTCACTCATCTTTTCTACAACATATTCTCTCTGTTGTGCTTTTGATAGTTTACAAGTACAAAGGTGCTTTTATCACAGATATTAAATATTCCTCAGATTAAGTCTTTCTGTGTTGGGAACACCTGTCTTTGTGTTACTCTGTCATCAAAACAGGAATAAAATCCACACCGTGCTGAACATTGTACAAAGGTACTTTAAAATTCATCCAAGAGATTGTCTTAAATTAATCAGATTTATTCACCAAATAAACCAGTTGGCGCAGGATAGGAGTCCAAGAAAAAATGAGGAGAAACACCAGTCAGAGTTTAATTTGCAAAAATGAACACTTGGGGCCCCGTTCCCTGATGGCTACAGATTAGCCTCAAAAAAGTAGCCCCACAGCCCTTGAGAGTCTGACTGAAAGTTTGGGCAGGTGTCACTCTGAACTGAAGAGCTGCAGAGGATGGACAGGGTAACCTTTGCCTATCCAAATTTGTACACTACGTACAATATTCAGAAGTATTTGGTTAAGTTTCTTTGAACTTCCAAGCTCCACAATTGCTGAGCGTTTTGAAGGCAGGTGCTGATGTCTGCCTGGTTTTCCTTGGGTGTTTTCTTTGATGTATTAAAGCTAAAGTTAGGTGGAAGTGAGAAAAATCTGCTTTTTAAGATATTAAGTTACTTGTGCATGGAATGGTTAAAAATTTGTCATTCTGAGATATAATACTTTTTATACTGTTATATAAATGCTTTCAAGTTTTTCCTCCTTTTGCCGTGACTGAAATGTCTCTTCCTACTCTTCTGCTTGCCCAGCTGAAACCTCCTGAAGTGTCTGTGCAGCTCCTGACAGGGAGTAAATTAAATATATCACTCCAAGTTTAACAACAATGGGAGAGGTGTCTGTTTAGGCAGAGGTCGCCCTTGGCTGTGACAGCAGCAGCATGGCACATGTAATTCACTGAATTTTGCTTTCAAAGCAAACAAGCCCAGTTCTGGAAAAACTATGAAGAACTATATATTTTCATTTCATTTTGCAAGACATACTGAAATTTCTTCCAGTTTTGAGATGGAACAAAATATGTATTTGATAGACTGAATGATGCACAAAACAAAAAATAAAGTACCAAGGTTATTTTAAACACCCATATTTTTAACCCCGGAGACAGACATAGAGTTTTGTTTTGTATGGTCAAAGATCAGAAAAACAAGCTCCTTGTTCTATAAGAAAATTAAGATATTTCAGGTATTCAGATAAAAATATTTCAGTCTTGCTTTTTTTCCTTGATGTTCAACTGGAAAATATTAAGTTTATCAATATATTTTAAGTTAAATCAATTGGTACATTTCTTATTTGTGCTGGTAATTTAAGCTATTGAGCTATAATGATATTCTCAATTGCTACAGCATTTCCACTGTGACTAGAAAGAAAAGCTATGTTCTTATGTGGATAAGCAAGGACTTGAATAAGATCTGGCTTAATTATCTTGTCTCTTGCAGTTGGAGAGGGAGTTGGTTTTGAATGGTTGGCCTCAATTTTTTAAAAACTCACTTCATACAGAAGACACATTGAAAAATTAAGAAATTTAATAGAACTTTATGGACTGGTCACGTTTTATGACTTACCGTAACTTTAGTTTGCATGAAATAAATGAAAAATACTAAACAAAACTTGTTGAAAATCAAATAAAGTATAAGTTGGGTCTTCGGAATAGAAGATTATAAGAAAGCTGCTTAGAGATATTATTCTTAAGTCATAAGAAAGGATATTCTCCGATAATATGGTGTTTTTATGGAATAACAGTTTCTTCCTCCATCAGAAAGGAACGTAATGAAAGCACAGGATAATTCTGTCCTGTCAGTTGGCAGAGCATCAGTGGTGCTCACTCTTCTACCAAGGCTTTTGAAAGCAGAGAGACAGCAGCAATCTGAGTAGGAAACACGAACTCAGCCAGGAAGCTTTCCAATCAAATATTAAATATCTGCACTTCAGCCCTATCAAATTCTCTCGGTTTCAAGTGCTCTTCTCAGCAGAAAGTCTCTTCTCCCTGAGGTGGTGGGGTTCACTCTTCACTGCTCCTAATTTACATCTGCACTTCTCCTTGTGAAATATCGGGATGATGAAGGCTTTTCCTCTCAGACATTCCACACGTACCCATCTGAATAAAAATAGCACCATGGAGCTTTGACTTGGATCCTGCCAGCACAAAGACTGATTTGTGGAGTGTTGCTAGGTAAGTCACCTGAACGTTTGTTGTGTTGCTGCATCATCTCCAGAGCCATAAAGCCTGATTCAGCTCTTGTATACACAAATGTCACGGCTCATATATTATTTATGAAGTCTTAGGAGGACTTTTTGGCGAGTGCACTTGGCTTGCAGTTGGGAAATCTGGTACAAGTGCTCAAGCTGTATTTGGCTTTCTTTGAGTACAGTAACATCGTTACCTGCGTTGCCAGGGTCTCCTTCCAGAGCCTCGCATGTGGGGCAGTGACAACACCTGGGCTGTGTAAAATTTGCACCTCATCTGCTGAATCATTTTGGAATCAGAAATGGAGCTTTCACGTAAAACTCTCAATTACACATCATCTGCCTCCCCATATTACCAGAACGGAGGCGTCATCTGGGGTTGTTCCTGATGATCTTCTGGAATGTTTAAAACACCTCGCACTATAGGAGAGCAAATCTGTAGCACTTCATCTTCATGGTGTTTTATCACCTGAGAGCATTAATGATTATTTAAGAACAGCTTTGTGGGAGGTGTGTTGGAGAGTGATCCAGAATTTTGGTCTTCTAAATTTGTGTTAGCCTGTAATTTTGTTAATTCCTCTCTGTGAGGGTGGGGAGGCCCTGGCACAGGGTGCCCAGAGCAGCCATGGCTGTCCCTGGATCCCTGGAAGTGTCCAAGGCAGGGCTGGATAGGGCTTGGAGCATCCTGGGATAGTGGAAAGTGGACATCTGGTATTAAAAGATGATCCTTTGTTGTTGTAAGAGGTTTATGATACACAGAATATTCGAACTAACTGCAAATGTGGCTTGGAGCGTAAAATCCACAGGTCTCACTCTGGTTTTAATTTTAAGGCTGTAACTCAAAGCAATTCTGGGGATTTCAGTAGGATTAAGGCCAAGGAAGAAAGTAAGTGAGAACAGACTGTGAGCCATATTGTTACAGATCTGTTGTTTAATGTCTCATCTGGATAATTTCCAATGAGCTTCCCTTTCTTTGAAAAAAAAGAGTAGGGAAAGGGAAATTTGAGGGCAGGCGTGGTGGGGTCAGCATCAAAGGCCTATCAGGGTCAATGAATCCTGCTAGTATTAACTAATTTGTTACAATCAATATTTAAACCTCTTATTTCTTGAGAAAAGGAAATGTGGCTCCAATACTTTCAGCTTAATCTAACACCAACACCAGCAGAAATACAAATAGTTTACATCAGATGCTTTTGTGGGTTTTCCTCCCTTCACGTGTATTATTGTTTGTTCTTTATTTCTGGAGGTGTTGTGTTTTTAAGTAAGGACCTTCAGACCTGCTACGCTGCTATTCCATTGAATTTTTAATCATGGAAAAAGCAGCAATTCAGGCCTGTCAACAGTTTGCTAGCTCTCCAGCAAAAGCTAATAAATACGATAGTTGTTGCTGATTACAGGTCCATAGGAAGATAAGATATCAGACTCTTCTATTACATCACCCTGTGGTTACAGTGAGAAACAAAACACTCCACGTCGTGGTTTGCATTCAGCTCTGCAATGAGCACTCCTTTGTGCATTGTGAACCCTTCATTTTCAGATTAGCTTGGTTACTCTGAACCTCTCAACAAATAATAATAATGATAAATGTAATGATAATGAAACCTTAGTCCAGCTGACATGGTTATGTCCTTTCTTTCACTGATCACGGTCTAGACAACTGACCGGCACTAAGACACTTTCCAGTGGACTGTCACAGTCTTCATTTGATCCGATATCTTAAGGGTTTGGTGCAGATAAGAATAATTTTTTATATTTGTGGAATATTTGCTGATGCAGCTACATTTCTTTGGTTTCTCAGCCTTAATGATGCAAGGAAATCATAACTCCAGTCCATTAGTTCCTCCTTCCTCTGTATTCTCTCTCTGAGCTGCAGAAACACTGCAACAAAAAAATGGCCTAAACAAGTAGAGAGAAAGCCTATTGGTGATTGTTAACAAGCTCATGGTTTCAAGCTTGACAACCTGTTCCTGATGAGAACAGAAGTTAGAAGAGTTTATAAGTCCGAATATTTCACTTTGGACACTAATGCTTTTTAGATCAGTGGGACATGCTTCCATTTATTTTTCTTATTCTGGATGGCCCAATAAAACAGTCTTGCTCACTATTTTCTCTTCAGTACTATGGAAAATTTAGTATAAAATTTAGAAATAGATCAGCTAAATAATGAAATACAAGGCTGTACTGAAAGTAAAAAGCAGTTCTTCTGTCTGTAAACCACACAGTAAATGTGTTTCTAGTGGGTTATTCCCTGGAACAGCCATAGTCACACTCATCCTCTATGTGGATAGATATAGGCAGAGATGTGCCTCCCAGTTAAACTCACAGAATGGAAATATGGGAGGTATTCTTTGACACAAGGACTCTGCATCATTGATTGAATTGGCAATCCAAATATCCGTTACTGTTTCCACATTGGTTCTGTGGCAGATGTAGGAAACAAAGTAAGTTCAATGGCATTCAAGAGCATTTTCATATTGCTTCTTGATTTTTTAAAATTTTTACAGTGTTGTCTCACTTCAGTCAGAGAACTCTGTGGTTGGATATTTTCCCCCAGCAAATACATTTATTATTTTGCTATTGAAAATAAAGGGAGGGAAGCAGCTATTAGAGAAAAAAGACAGGTAAACCCTGATCTATGTTGTAAGCCTGTCTTTGTAGAAGAAATATTGTGAGGGGAAACTACAAAGTCAGCCAGGATGAGTTGGATTTGGCAAGTTCAAGTGGAACAATCTGGAAAAAAAAAGGTAACAGCAGCAAGAACGTGTTTCATCTGGATGTATCCCAGGTTTACGTAAATACACAGAAAACTGCTGGATGTGAGGATAATTGATGTCACAGTGATACAGAGAACATCCTTGAATTTCTGCATGTTTAGCTATATTTACCCCAGTTATCTTGCAGTGCAGTGCCTTTTCATGAAACAAATGCAAACCGTTGCAAGAAAACGTTCTGCTCGCCCCTATCCTCAGCTCCGGGTTTTCAACAACCAGAAAGCTTTTGGCAGGATCCTAGCACCAATCTATTGACGTGAAGAGCCATTAGGATCTAGAGGTGCATAAATCTTCCATTAAAAAATGAAAATACAGTGTCTCCAGAGTTTTGTGAGCTAAGGAATGTTGCCTGGACCTATTCAGTTGTTGTGTTCACAAACCATGGTTCGTACAGTGAAAGCTCGGCTTAGCCTTGACCCCGGTGTTTCAGTGCTGCTCAGCTCAGAGGAGAACAGAGGGGTATTTTCACTGGATAGGGGTTTCCCACAGAATGCAGGGGGAGCCTTTTTCCCCTCAGGAACGTGCATCCAAGGGGTTGGTCTAGACTGCAGAGCACAGTGGAGTCTGGCTTTCTGCATCTGCAAACACACAGAGCAGACAAGAGGTTGAGAGGCCGAATTCTGCCATCCCCTGGGAGCCCTTCCAGCAACCATGACCACTGGGATTTATAATTTATAACCCCAGAGACTGCTGAATTGTAGAACGGATCTAATCATGAATCAAAGTGACCAAAACACTACAAATGGTAAATGCCAGAGTTCCCTGTCAGACTGCTAAGCCTCTGATCTCGATCTTATCTTTAACCTAGGCCAGTGTTTGGTAAATATGAGCTGCTGGCCACTTTCACAGACTCTTTTTCCTCATCATCTGTGTTCCTTCCGTGACAATGGGAATGTGCAGGGGAAAGAAATCAGTTCTTTTCACTCTCAGCAAAAAGTCCAACTGTTCTCATCATATTTTCCAAGGTAGGAAAGAGATGGGAGATGACATTCAAGTTCTCTAAGTCCAGGCCTTGAAATTGTTTCAGGTAGAATTCCCATGCCCGGTTAATTGTAAGGCTATTCCCAGTGATAAGTCGGTTTCCCAGAGTGTTCTGATCTTGATTTTCCTGTCCTTCCTGCAGCATTTTGCCACTAAGAGTAAAGTGGATGTTTCTACAACACAGTACAGCTTTGGCATATGATTTTTTACACAGGCAATTGTAAAGACAAAAGTCCTATATTACTTCTGTCCTTTACATTACCAAAATTTTCTGCCTATAAATATAACTAAAGTTCATGCTTTTGATATTAAGAAACTTCAAGTATGTAGAATTTAGACGCCTGAGAAATTTGGAAAAGAGGACCACTTTTATTCAGATATTTCAATTACTTTCAGTTGATTATCTTTCAGAGAACAATTTTTTCACTGTATTCCTAGGATTTTTTTCTGTGGATTACATATGTTAGAACAGCTGTCCAGTCACAGTGAGAAAAATGCATTATTAAGGTGAAGATGTGGACTCCTGCCCCTCTCTGTAAAACACTTTATAAAAGCAAGGCCTGTATTTATGGCACTTCTGTTAAAAAATGATGAGTGACATTTTATGACATAAAGAACTTTCACCTGAGGTGCTTTGCTAGACAAAACGTGACTTGTCCTCCTTCCTTTCCCGAAGCTGCAGGAGGGCTTGTTATGCTATAGAATACAGTAGTAACAATGATGCTCTGATGGAATATTGTTATTTCTTTCTGGACTCTAAAAATGTGTAAAAAACATCACTTTTCCCAAATGTTCAACATCAGAATGGTGAAACAATTCACAGCACATGACAGCCTAAACCCAGCTGTTTTCCAAGGCTGTATGAAACATTTGTTTGATCAGAGAGATGCGTTCATAACGTGTTGGAGGTGAGGACATTTCTGTGGAACAATGTTGTCCATAACTTGCAGGGTGTGCATTTTTTCCATGGATCCAGCTGACAGCACTGTATAATTTCATAATTTAGCTGACAGAGATAAAGACATCAGCCAAAGAAGGGGGAGGGAATGTCTGACTCCTCCAGCAGCAGATTAACGTGTCAAAGGGAGAGGAAGCAAATACTGAAAAGATCGAGGGCACTGCTGAGCTGTGTGTGCCAGAGGGGGGACCTGCCCAGTCTGTCCCACAGCAGTTTCACAGCAGTGCTCACGAGTTGGCTCTGCACTTAAAATTCCTAAAATTGAGGCAGCATTTGGGAAAGTCTGTGCCGTACACGCTGACAGAAATGCACCCACCCATCCAGACTGTAAGAGCTCAGTAGGGATTACATCAGCTGAAGGTTTACACAATCATGGCTTGGGCTGGAAGGGACCCTAAAACTCACCCAGTGCCACCCCTGCCATGGCAGCGACACCTCCCACTGTCCCAGGGTGCTCCAAGCCCTGTCCAGCCTGGCCTTGGACACTGCCAGGGATCCAGGGGCAGCCACAGCTGCTCTGGGCACCCTGTGCCAGGGCCTCGCCACCCTCCCAGGGAACAATTCCTTCCCAATATCCCATCCAGCCCTGCCCTCTGGCAGTGGGAAGCCGTTCCCTCCTGCCCTGTCACTACAGGCTGTTGTAAATTCTCTCTCTCCAACTTTCTACCAGTTAGACAAGGTGAGCCAAACAGCTCTACAGGAATCAAATGAGACTCCACTCTGTTGAATTTAGAACTTTGTTAGTTTCTATTCTTTGTTTTGTTAAATTGAGCATATAAAATGCCCTGATTCTTATAAACAATGTGGTTTTCCTATATATTTTTTTATTTTCTAGCTGACCAAAATAATACCCATAAAAATGCTTTTCCTTCTAGCAAAGAACTGATATTTCCCATGAAAACGAGACTCTTCAGGAGTCATTAATTTTCCAGAATACCAAGTTATTCTTGTATTAAATATTACATTTGTATATTAATACTAGTATTCTTTTATTAAATTCTGTTTCTACATGTTACAGAATTGATAAAATTTCCAGAGGAACAAAAAAAGATTACCTCTCATAATATTTGGTTTTGAAACAAAACCTAAAATTCCTGCTAATTCAGATGTTTTCTGCTGTAGCCGTAACTAATAATTTTTGAACATAAGTGCTTTTTGGAACTAAATTGTGCTTCAGCTCAGTCAGTAACACTTGATTAAAACATCCTTACAAGCATTCTGAAAAAACCAGCTAAATTTGGAAATTTGAAGCAATGCTAATTTGCTGATGATTAAATGTACTCTCTGCAGCAATTGTTAACAAAATATAAGTGCTAAATTGCAGCAGAAATTCAACACAAAAATATGATTTAATTTAATTTTCAGAACCACAACATGTACGTCTGAATCTGCTCCATGCTACAGATGGAGAAATGCCAGTGCCCCCAGTGAGAATGGAACCAGACACATAAATACTTCCTGCCTGAAATGTGTATAATTAGAAAATATTAAACTGATTAAACAATATTGTCTCTAAATGAGACAGCACAAACTGGGAATGTCATTAGGTACAGCTGATTCGGATCCTGGTGTTAAGAACACGCTCTGAGTGAACTGAGGACAAAATTGTTGCATTATTTAGGTGTAAACTGACTTGCTTAAAAGCAACAACTGAGCAAAACCTCCTTCCTGACAAGCCTCTTCCTGGGATTTCTGACCACCAGCAATATCTGCATTCCTGGAGGATGGCAGAACATCATCAAGAAGACCCTGAGTGTTACAGATTTCCTTTGAGATACAAGTGGGCACCTTTTTTTCTCCCTTCGCAGACAGTCAGATCCTTTGGCAGGTGTCTTACGCCTTGTCCTTCTCTTTCTTTTGAGGGCACGCAAATGCCACTAAACTCTGATCCTATGACCCTGGGTCAGCTTGGAAGGAGTAATAAAAACAAAGAGGTTGTTGGCTCTTTTCCTGCCAAATTTCCTTGAAGACAGTTCTTTCTGTCCAAGGTTTAATTTATATTTTCCTTCAAGTCTTTTACCTTGCTGTAAGATCCTCACAATTTTTCTGCGTCCCAGGAAAGTTCTTTTCACCGTCTTCCTCCCAGTCTCTAAAGCCCAGTGGGTGCTCCCTCTTCCTTTCAGTACCTAACAGAATTTGAGGTTTTCCTTACACTCCTTTGAGTTCCCTCTGCCACTTCTAAAGCACCTTTATTCAGACATTTTTATTTCCCCAAGACAAGGTACAATTTTTGTGCATTTTTTCCAAGGGATCCTACCTGGTCTGCCCTGTCTGCTTTTAAAGAAGCATTACAAAAAGATTGAAAACAAATTAAAAAATTAGACAATTCATCATAAATTGAAAATTCTGTCAAAACAGAAATCTATTTTCTGTGGGTCAGATTTTCAAGCCAACGTAAATTTATTAAGAGCTACAATCATTCTGATAGCTGTGATCCTATTAAATAACTTCTAAATGTCCTATTTGGGGTACTTTAGAACTCATGATCCATCCAATAGGACCATGATAACTTTGGGTTATTGCACAAGTAAAAAAAACTGTAGAAAATTATTTCATAACTGTGATTATTTCAGTTTTGCATTTAGAATTTTTTCTCCAAGTAAGGATCTATTTCACAAGTGGTTTCCCATCCTACATTTTAAACAGAGAAGTTGTCTAAAGTCATATGTGAAATACTTTCAAGTTGCCATTTTAACACTGTCTTTAAAATATTGATCTGGCTTTAATTTATTTTACCAGTTTCAGTGCTGTCCTTTCCTTTACTAATGTACCCACTCTCTTCTAAATTGCTTTGAAACTTTAATTTCCTTTTGTGTTTCTAGTTCCCATTTCCCTCTGCCTGTGCAGTTCATACCAAAGAGCCTGAATCCAATGAGATGGATATATCCAGATTTTCTCTACCGCTTTCAACTTCAGTTGAGTTTGCCATACTTTCACTGAAGTGCATGGAAGCACAAAATAAATACTCTGTGTTTATACAGCAGTTATTTTTATTTCCATCAAAGAGTGAATAGAAGGACGAATTCACGGTATCTGAGAAATCTTAGTCCAGAAAAATCTATTGTTTCATCAATTTTTTGTTAAACAGGCTGTCTCTTCTGAGTACTCCTTGCGGGCTACTTGTTAAACACATTTTTAAGGAACATCTTGTTTTGCTGCACATTTTTGGACACAGACTGGGAGATCCCTGGGGCTTCAGTATGTCCACACTCTGAGTAGCTTTGAAAATAATATTTGTGAAGAGCATTCAGACTTGTAAGTGACACTGTGTGTTTTACAATGCAACTGCGATGCCAAAGAAATGAGTATCCTGCAATTATCCCTGGAGGAATTCTGGTGCATTGGTGAAGGGAAGAAAGGGACGGAAGGAATGGCAGAGGTGTCTTTATGTAAAACTGTTTATTCCCTTCCCCGGTCCTTTGGATTTTCAGCCTTTTCCAACAACTTTGAGGAATATTGGCTTATAACTAAAATATGCTTTGTGTTAATATTTGAGGAATTTAGGTCACTGAGCATTGTTAATTTTTGTCTAACCCTTGAATTACATGAGGTTTCCAATAGCCACTGCAGCTAATGAAAGTTGTTTCTCTTTTCATACCAACTTGCAGACAAAGAAATGCCAGGGAAAATCTGCAGGGCTGCTGGTTTGCCAGGCCCAGGAGGAAAATGTGCTGCTATCTGATAGCAGCAGTTCTGTTCTACAGACAAATTAGAATCTGATTAATTGACCAATTGATTGATTGGTTTGAAATACATTCTTCTCTCCAGAAAACAGACGTGGTAGATTTCTTCATGTTCACCTCTTTGTTCTTAGATGTTAAAGCAGGAAAATGGAGTCTAGCAAAGCTGAGGAAGTAGTTCAACAAATTTCTTAAGTTTTTGGCTGAAACTAGGCAGGAATTGAGGAAAAAATACGAATATACTGGTGTAGGCATCTTGAACCACGAAGGTGGCCTGGAAGCAGTTTTGTTAGGAGAATATTTGCTCAGATTGATATTTTCTGGAAGTCTTGTAACTGCTCCTTCTTCCTTTTTTTAACCAGTTGTAAAAAGGCTTTCTTTCACAACTGGCACTGTTTCTAATGCAGGCTACATAAACAAAATCAATGCAGTGCCCACATAAAAAACCAACCCTCAAAAGACCCTCCTAGTGTATCCTACACCCAGGTGCCATAAATTGGGGTGATTTGGGCCAGAAATCTTCTACGTTGTGGAAAGGAAAAAAGTTGATTTGCTGAAGCAGTTGTATCTGCCCATAGAAGATGACGTGCTGCAATTCCAACAATAAATACGAGAATTGGGAGCCTTTTCCCCTAAAATGATTCTGTCAGCAAGGAGTAGGAAGAGTATAAAATGTAAAGGCAAAGCCTGAAAAATAAGAAACATAGAAGCTGAAGTTTCCCACGTGAATTCAGTTTCTGTCTCTCCTGTGTGGGTTCTAGGAGAGTTGTTTTCCTCTTTTCCCCTCCCAAGATTTCTGCATAATTCTGTGCGCAGACCAGACAGATTGGGATGGCTCCACTTGGTTTAATTAGCAACTGTCCAATAATTCTTCCTTCTGCTCATTGTGTGGCCCTTTAAGTGCGTGCTGGTCAAAGCCACATCTGAAAACAATGCTATCCATTTTCTCCTGAGGTTTATTAAGGGATATGTCAGTGGAGAAGAACCACTTCACAAACATTTCATTTTCGCAGCGCAGGGTAATAGTCATTCCCACAGTGAAAACTGCAAACCACAGTACAGACACGGAGATTGACTGGCCACTCACTTTTGATGCCAAATTTCAGACAGGCGGGATCTGGATTTTTTTTTTTCCCCCAACTATTTTGACAGATGTGGAACATTCCCTGTAAAATCCCTACCACCTCCAGTTGTCACCATGAGAGTGCAGATATTTTGTGGGTCACATCCAGGAACATCAGTCTAGACAAACAGAAAATGCAGAACAGCCCATCAGCGGCTGACCTAGGAAAAGTTCAGCTTGGGGGAGTTGTCCAGCACCACTCTCAAAGTCTGGAGCGTGTTATTGTCTCATCCCTTTCCCCAAGGCAGGATTCAGCTGCACAAGTCATGAGACCAGAACTTGGAGAAACTTTTGAAATCAAGAGGCTTCTTAAGATTTTATCTTTATTTTCTCCAAAGTCTCTGTTCAGAACATGGGGTAAAAATGGAATAGAGTTTCAGCATGTAGCAACAAGTACTGTTTTGATTTAAGCCTTTTCATTTTTTTATTAATTTTTTTTTGTAGTAAAGGGCTTCCCAATGTATCTTCCACCCTTTTAGAGTAATATGTAACTGAATAAAAAGGCCAAAGAATTTGTAATTGTCTTTTCTCAAATGAAGAATATTGTGAATTTATTTAAAATCAGAACGCAAAAAAACCAGAAGACTCTCAGGTTTCAAGGGAATTGAACTTTTCTTTAGAGATCTTGGCATTTCTCACCAGTTTTCCTGAGGTTTTGCCTCATTTGCCTTTTCATCTCTGTAGGTAACACTGCCATCATGTCATGACTCTGATTCTTTCCCAGAGCGGGCCCATTCTTTGTTGAAAATGACACAGCAGTTTTAGGAACTGTACCCTAAAACCCGTGCACAAAGCCTGAATTAAGATTACGTGGGAAACGATAATTGCAGCATTTCCCAGCTTTCATCTGCATGCCTTGTCAGATCTAATTTTACCCTGTGTGTGTGTGTGTGCATGTGTGTGCACGAGGGAGAGAGAAAGGCCACAAAACAAGCGAGTGAGGCCCTCCAGAAGCGATGTGGAAGTGGTTCTAGTCCGTGGGCATCTTATGGCCGGAAAGAAAACCTCTGGGAGCAGCGTGGAGCTGCAAAATCCAGAGCTCAGAGCTCTGCTGCTCACTCTGGAGGGAGAGGATGGAGCCTTGGACAGGGAGATGTCTGTTCTGCAGGGAGCAGGGCCACTGGGGGACACTTTCCTGACTGGATTAGCTGCAGTTTTTATATCTAAATAATACATAAGGTATAAATATATCTATAAATTAAGGTGTCTTGCGAGTTCTTGGGTGGAAATGCGACATACAAGGGTGGGACTTCCTGCTCCCACACCTGACCTCTGTCCTATTGTGCCCAGCATATCATTCCCTTTTCCTGACTCAGTTTTCCTGGCTTTTTCACCACTCCACTCACTCCTGCAAAGTTAATTTTCTCCTCCTTGCCTCAGTCTGATTGCTTAGGTAGTGCCTGTTCTTCCTGAATTATAATCCATTTTTTTACCTGCTTTATTTGCACGCAGTTGCCCTTCCGTCCACCTGAGCCCTCTCCATTCCCCCTGGCTCCTTGTTTGATATTCGTGTCCACTTCTTGGCCAGATCCAGTTCACAACAACCCAAAGATCTTTCCATTTTCTGCAATTCTAAGTTTTCATAGGAGGACAAATGGGATGTTCTCAGAGTCTGAAGTGCTCTTTTGCTGAGAGGAAAACTCTCTTTTCTTTTGGAGGAATGTGATGTTGGCCATATCGAGCTGTGCTTGTAATTCTTTAAACTTGGTTAAATCTGGCTGCATCTTACTGGGAATGATCAGGACAGGGACATCTGACCTTCAGAGGTATCATTGTGAAATTGTTTTTCAGCAGTGCCAGGTCTTTTCAGCTGTTTTGTTTTCTTTTTTTTCCTGCTTTCAATTACTAATTATTATTATTGTTAATATTATTGCAATTTATGTGGGTAGAAAAACACATTTTCTCTTCTCTTGTTCTCAGAAATGGCTGGAATGTAAAACAATAAATCAACCTTGGAGTGGCATGAAAAATACCAGCCTACGTCTGACAGTCAAGTTTAAGGATCTGAAAATGGGTTTTTCTAACAGAGCTGTCAGGCAGTTTCCATAAGCAGGCACAAGTCACCACGCCATGCATTAGCAGAATTAATTCCGGGTTATTCCCCTCTATCCAGAAGAATAAAGCAAAACATAAAGGCCCTTGACATGCGAAGTGTCAAATCCCAGAATCTGAGCGTGTGGCAGTTTCACAAAATGGAATGAGATGTAATTAGTTTTTATGTGCCCACAACACCCGCGGTGAACAATTTATTGTGTTTTCATTACTTTTATGGTGCAGTACCTCTGGTGAGTGCAGGGCACTGCTATGCAAATAACCAACACAGTAGCATGTTGGACAGTGTCAAAGAGTTGGGAAAGATTTCTTCTTCCTCCTCTGCCCCAATTTCCAATTCCACCCGCCCCCCCCCT